>PVHX01015496.1:0-46555 GCA_004024805.1 Geosciurus inauris
AGAAGAATCTCCAGGTGCAGGTAATTGGCCAGGGAGGGGAATAATGCACATCTTTCCAGGAAGACAATCATTACCAACAGATGGCAGCTGGGGCAGTTTGGAATAAAATGGTTGGAGGAAGGTCTCTGAAGGCATGAACATTTCAATAGCTCTCCAAATTTCCAGACTTAATTTGAAATTTACTTTCCATTTTGACTCAACTATTCTGTCTACATTGACATTATTTCTAATTTCTGGCTTCTCCAGTATATCCAATATGCTTTCCACTTATTGACAAAATACAGTTTCCAATGACTCTCACTTTACTCCTGCCTGGGTAGGCTTCTATACACCTATATAGTTTTTTTCACATATTTTCAGATGTAGTCTCTTGTGAATATACATATTTCCCAAAATTGAGATAAATTATCTCACTCAACTAAGTCAGTAAAATAATGGATAAAAATTTTAACTCTCTCTCTCATTTCCTAAATATTCTTAATTCCAGGTACCTCAATGTAAATTTCCAAGTCTATTTCACCTTCTATTTTCATGTTTTTGTTACATTGTGTACAATGTTTATAGGAATTTCGACCAGGTTTCTCATATTTTCATAAGGTATATTTTTGTGGTTCTCTGTTGACACATGTTTGTGTAAGAATCTATGAATCATCCGTTTTCCTTTCTATTATCAGAAGTATATTCCCATGAATATTCATATTTTTCCATTATTGTGTGAATTCCCTATCCCTAGCCCTAAGTCAGTATAAACTATAATATGAAATTTTATATATTGCTTTCTTGAATCCTGAATTTCCTTAAGTTCAGGTACACCACAATAATTTTTACATGTGTATCACCATTTAGTTTTTATATTAATGTTAACTTTGCATCCAAAACACTGTATATCCTGAATGAGGTTCAATTTGTTTTGCCCATTGACATATATTTTTATATAACACTCACTTGACTATTTTCTCTTTAAAATTTTATATATTTATGTATGTTTTCCCACATATTTCAGAAGTTCATTATTAAGAATTTTTCTATATCTCCATAGTCATGTTAACTCTCTACCCCTTACTCTAAGTTAGTACAAAATGGATAAATAACTGAACCTACTTCAAAACAATTTTTAGGTTTTCTTTCTTACAAATGCCATATTAAAGATTTCAATGTGTGTTTGGCAGTCTATGTTCAAATGTCAATTTTCAGTGTGCATACCACACTCTTCTAATCATATCACAGGTTCATCCTACCTACCACTGATTGACATAATGTATTTTTATAAGACCATCAATTTACTCATCCTCATTTAGTATTCTGTCTATACATGTATGTTTCCTCATATTTTCAGAAGCTCTTAAGAATATACATATAAATCTATATTCATATTAATTCTCTATGTTGAATTCTAAGTCAGTACAAGTCAGGATGTAACATTTCACATATTTCTGTATAAACACCAATTTTTTTAATTTCATGTACACCCATATGATTTTCCAGTGTTATTTAGACTTTAATATATAATTTTCACTGTGAATGCTTTATATCCTTCCCTCTTAATCACATATGAGATTCAAACTTGTGTTCTAATATTTACATAATATATTTGTTATGACTCATTGTGACTCATCTTTGTATAGTATTTTATGTACTTACATATGCATTACCACATGTTCTCAGAAGGACATAGTCATGATTATTTATATTATTCTACATTTATGTTAAATCTCTCATTCTAACCTTAGTCTGCAAAATAACTGATTATATATTTCACCTTTGTCAGTACCTAATTCAATTTTTCTTAAATCCAGGAACATTAATATGTATTTTACAATGCATTTTGCTTGTTATTTTCAATTTTCAATCTTCCATTTCTATATGCATAACTGTAATACTGCCAGGTACCTCTCTGACAAATGGTGTTTCCCCACATGCTGAATTACAACATTGGAGAAGCAGACCAAGGAAGCATTGATGCTGGGTATCTTGGAGAGTGGTAGCATTGATGACTCTCAGGAAGGAGAAGAGTGCCATATGTGGTATCTGGATCCAAAGAATTACATGTGTGTTCCCTTTTTATATGTCTATGCATTCTTTGTTATCCTCTTCTCTTCACCTTCTGTCTCTTTTCTGCTTTGTGACTATGCCCAGCATATCTTGGTGGGATGGTCAATTGACCTCAAGTCAAAACATAGAGAAGAATCTCTATGTGTGAGTAATTGGGGAGGGAGGGGCATAATTAACATCTTACTGGGAAGACAATCGTTACCAACAGGTGGCAGCTGGGGCAGTTTGAAATGAAAAGTCTCAATGAAGACCTCTGAAGGCATGAACACTTCAAAAGCTCTCCAAATTTTCAGAATCAATTTGAACTTTTTTTCCATTTGGACTCAACTATTCTATCTATACTGACAGTCTTTCTAATTCTGGCTTCTCTGATATATCCAATTTGAGACTCATTCTGGTATCCATTGATGAACAAAATACAATTTCCAATGACTCTCATTTTACTCATGCCTGTGTAGGATTCTATACAATCGTGTGGGTTTTTTCACATATTTTCAGAAGTACTCTCTTATGAATCTACACATATCCAAAAATTCATATTAATTCTCTTACCCTCAAATATGTCAGTAAAACAATGGATAAAAATTTTAACTCTCTCTCTAATTTCCATAATATTCTTAATTCCAGGTACCCCAATGTAAATAACCAAGTCTATTTCACCTTCTATTTTTATGTTTTTGTTACACTGTAAACAATTTTGACACATTTTTATAGGAGATTCAACCAGGTTTCTCATATGTCATAAGTTTTTTTAATATTTTTTTTAGTTGTAGATGGACACAATGTCTTTATTTTATTGCTTTGTATGTGGTGCTGAGGATCAAACCAAGGGCCTCACGCATGCGAGGCAAGCGCTTTACCACTGAGCTACAATCCCAGCCCCCGTAAGTTATTTTTTATGGTTCTCTGTTGACACAGGTTTGTGTAAAAATCTATAAATCCATCTCTGTCTTCCCTTCTATTATCAGAAGTATATTCCCATGAATATTCATATTTTCCATTACAGTGTGTATTTCCTATCCCTATCCATCTATCAGTACAAACAATGATATAAATTTTTATATATTGCTCTCTCAAATCCTGAATTTCCTTAAATCCAGGTACATCACAATAATTTTTAAATATGTATCAGCATTTATTTTTATATCATGCTAAATTTGCATAGAAAACAATATATTCTGAATGAGGCTCATCTTGTTTTGTCTATTGTCATATAAAATATTTTCATATGACACTCACTTGCCTAATTTTTCTTTAAAATTTCATATATTTATGTATGTTTTCCATCATATTTCCAGAAGTTAATTCTTAGGATTTTTTCTGTATCTCCACAGTCATTTTAATAATCTACCCTTAATCTTAAGTTAGCACAAAATGGATACATTATTGAAACTATATCCAAATCAATTTTTAGGTTTTGTTTCTTTGAAATGCCATAGTGTAGATTTCAATGTGATTTTGAATGTCTTTGTTCAAATGTCAAGTTCAGTGTGCATACCACACTCTTTTTATCATACTTCAGGTTCATTCCACCTAATACTGATTGACATATTTTCATAAGACCTGCAATTTACACATGCCTTTGTACGGTTATCTCTATACAAATAGGTTTCCTTGTATTTTCACAAGCTCTTTCTTAAGAATATACATATAACTCGATAATCATGTAAATTCTCTAAATTGACCTCTAAGCACAAGTCAGGATGTACCATTTCATATATTTCTGTATAAATACCAAATATTCTTCTTTCCATGAACACACATATGAATTCCCAGGAATATGTAGACTTTGATTTTTAAGTATCTCTGTGAATGTTTCATATCCATCCCACTTATTCAGATACGAGATTCAAACACACATTCTCATATTTACATAATGTATTTCTAATGACTCACTGTGACTCATCTTTGTGTTATATTTTATGTACTCACATATGCATTACCACACGTTCTCAGGAGGGTTTAGTCATGATTATTTATATTATTCCACATTTATGGAATGTCAACTGGCAACAAGCTCACTATAAGCTTGATGCCTATTGACCATCTCACTAAGCCTAACATTGTCCTGGTCACATAGGCAGAATGAGAGATTAAATGAACACAAGAAGAGAACAAAGAGAGCACAGGATATATAAAAAGTACAAACATGTATTTCTTGGTTTCTGGAAACCATGTATTGCCCTCTTCTCCATCCCCAGAGAAGTCTGTGATATCACTTTTCAATAACCCTAGCTTCAATGCTGCCCTTGGTCTGCTTCTCTAATGTTATAATTCATCATGTGAAGAAACACCACTCAACACATGTTACCAGCAGTAACTCAGTAATGCCTATAGAAATGGCATATTGAAAATTGTAAAGAACAGGCAAAATATACTGTTAAACTTATATTGGTTTTTGAATTTAAGAAAAGATGGACATATGAATGGATAAAATTAAAGTATAAAATCAAATATTGTCCTAACAAAGGTTAGTGTTAGGGAAATAAGGTAAATATGGAATAATATAATATTTCATGGCTATCTACATCTAAGTATGTGTGGTAATGCACATGTAAATACATAAATTGCTACACGAAGATGAGTCACAGAGAGCAATAACAAATGTGTCATGTAAATAAGAGAACTGGTGTATGAATATGATAGATGATAAACTGTGTCCGAATGCAAATTTCACAGTGAAAATTAAAAATTCAAGGCTAAATATTCTTGGAAATTTATTTGGGGTACATGTAATAAAGAGTGTCCATTTATGTACAGAAATATGTGAGGAGTTACAACCTGATTTAGGTTTATGGTTAGAGAATACACTTGAATTTGGATATGTATTTTATTCTTAAGAAATAACTTCTAAAATTTTGAGTGAAAATACATAAGTAAACAAATACAAACAGGGATGTGTAAATTGAAATTCAGATGAAAATAGCATATGTGAAAGTTAGATTAATCTCATGTACAAAAAAAAGCACTAGGTATAAAAACTGAACATGGAAAAATAAAAATAGTATTTCCAATATACTTAAAAATCCATACTATGATACCTGGATGAAAGAAAATATAGGAATTTATTCTGTAGTATGTTCAATATTGTATTCAATTTGTACTGACTTAGGGCTAGTGTAAGAGAATAAACATGCATATGTAGATATAATAACTTCCTTAAGAATGTACTTCTAAAATTATGTGAGAAAATTTATATGTAACTATAAATTTTCATGGAGGAATTATTCATGTGAGAGTCATATGAATATATATAAGGTGAATATGAGAATAGCAAGCTGAAGCTCATCTCATTCAGGTTATACAGTGGTATGTATGCAAATAGAACATTGAACATTTAAAAGACAATGTGATACCCATTTATAAATTATTTCAGTGTACCTAGATTAAAGGAAATTTTGGATTTGATAGTAATATATAAAATTTAATATCATATTGTGTAGGGACTTAAGGAAAGTTTTAGGGAATTAACACAAATATGGATAAATATCAATTTTCCTGAAAGTGTATTTCTCAATATAGGTGGAAAAACATAGATACATCCATAAAATCTTACACAAACATGTGTCAACAGCCATAAGAAAATACATTATGTTAATATGAGAAAGCTGTATAGATCCTTTATTTAACATGTGTAAAATATATAAAATGTACCAAAGAAATATGTAAGTAGAAGGTTAAATAGAATTGGAATTTCATATGGGAGTATCTGGACTAAAGAAAATTTAGGAAAAATATGAATATAGAAAAAAATATTTTTATTGAACTTTTGTATTGACTTAGATTTAGGGTGAGAGAATTTACCTGAATTTGGACAAATATGAATGTTCATAAGAATGTACTGCTGACAATATCTGAAAAAACATTCATGAATAGATAAAATCCTACATAGACACGAGAAAGGTGAGAGTCATAGGAAAATGTATTTTGTCAATAAGTGAAAGTCACAATGAAACTCATTTTGGTTATAAAATTGAAGCACAAATCAAAAAAGTCAGTCAGTGTACATAGATATGTTGAGTCAGAATCAAAAGAAAAGGCCATATTGAGTCTGGAAAATTGGACAGCTCTTGAAATGTTCATGTCTTCAGAGGCCTTCCTTTGACTACTTCATGGGCAACTACCCCAGCTGCTACCTGTTTCTAAAGATTCTGTTCCCAGAAAGATATTAATTATGCCCCATCTTGCCCAACCTGCCCTCACCTGGACACTATGCTTTCACTATTAGTTTGATACCAATTCAAAATTTCACCAAGCCTAACCTTGTCCTGGTCACATAAGCACAAATTAGAGATTAGATGAAGGCAAGAGGAGAACAAAGAGAGCATAGGATATATAGAAAGTGAATACACACGAATCTCTTGGGTTCTAGACACCGTTTGTGGGCCTATTCTCCATCCCCAGAGAAATCTATGTTACCACATTTCAATAAACCAAGTTTATCACTTCCCTCAGTCTGCTTCTCTAAAGTTATAATTCATCATGTGAGAAAACACCACTCATCACAAGTTACCATCAGTCATTTAGTGATGCCTATAGAAATGGCATATTGATAATTGTAAAGAATAGGCAAAGTATACTGTAAAACTTACATTAATGTTCCTGGAGTTAAGAAAAGATGAAAGTATCAATGAATGAAGTTAAAGTATAAAACCAAATATTGTCATGACTAAGGTTAGCGTTAGATAAATAAAGTAAATGTGGAATAATATAAATAATTATGACTATCTACACCTAAGAATGAGTGGTAATACATACGTAAATACATAAAATTCTCCACTAGGATGAGTCCCAGAGATCCATAACAAATGTGTCATGTAAATAGGAGAACTGGAGTATGAATCTGATATATGATAAACTGTGTTGAAATGCAAATTTCACAGTGAAAATTAAAAATTCAAGGATAAATACTCTTGGAATTTTGGGGGGAATACTGGGAATAGAGAGTGTCCATTTACATACAGAAATATGTTTCGAGTTACAACCTAACTTAGGGTTAGTTTTAGAGAATTATGAATATGGATATATTGATATATATTATATATATGGATATACATATTATGAATATATATGGATATATATTTTATTCTTAAGAAAGAGTTTTGAATTTTTGAGGGAAAATACATGAATAGACAGAATACTAACCAGGGGTGAGTAAATTGAGAGTCAGGTAAAAATAACTTTTGTAAATCAGTGGTAGTTAGGATGAATCTCATGTACAAAAAAGCCCATTAGGTATGCAAACTGAACATGGAAAAGTAAAAATAGTATTCCAGATACACTTGAAAATCTATACTATGATATTTGGATGAAAGAAAACATAGGAATATGTCCAATATTTTATTCAGTTTGGATTTAGGGTTAGAGTAAGAGAATAAATAATCATATTGAGATATACAAAATTCCCTAAGAATGTACTTCTGTAAATGTGTGACAAAATATGTATGCAATTATAAATTTTTTGGTAGAATTATTCAAGTGATTATCATATGAAAATATATAAGGTAAATATGAGAATAGAAAGTGATGCTCATTCTGGATATACAGTGATATGTATGAAAATTTAACATTGAAAATAAAAAAGAAAATGTACTATCCATTTAAAAATTATTTCAGTGGACCTGAATTAAAGTAAATTTGGGATTTGAGTGAGAAATATATAAACTTTTATATCATATTGTGTTCTGACTTTGGGTTAGGGAATTAACATGAATAAGGATATATATGAATATCCCTGAGAATGTATTTCTGAATATAGGTGGGAAAACATAGATGAATTCATAGAATCTTACACTAACATGCTTCAAAATCCATAAAAAAATACATTATGTTAATATGAGAAAGCCTGTTGGATCCCTTATATAATATGTATAAAATACATATAACATAGAACAAAGAAATATGTAAATACAAGGTTAAATAGAATTGGAATTTTATATTGGAGTACCTGGAATAAAGAAAGTTTAGGAAAAATATGGATATAGTTAAAATATTTTTGAAATTTTGTACCTACTTAGATTTAGTGTGAGAGAATTTACCTGAATTTGGACAATTATGGATGCTCATAAAAATGTACTTCTGACAATATGTGAAAAAACATACACATATTGAGAAAATCCTACACAGGCATGAGCAAGATGAGGGTCATTGGAAAATGTATTTGGTCAAAAATTGGAAGTCAGAATGAATCTCATTTTGGTCATACAATTGAAGAAAAAATTAGAAAGACAGTGTAGATAGATAACTTTAGTCACAATCAAAAGATAAGGTTAAATTGAATCTGGAACACTGGGCAGCTCTTGAAATGTTCATGCCTTCAGAGGCCTTCCTTTGACCACTTCATGAGAAACTGCCCCAGCTGCCACCTGTTGCTATTTATTGTCTTCCTGGAAAGATTATGCTCATCCCTGCCCAATTGCATTTACCTGGACCTTGTGCTCTCACTATTAGCTTGATGCCAATTGAACATCTCACCAAGTCTAACGTTATCCTGGTCACAGAAGCTGAAATAAATGATTGGATGAAGAGAATAAGAGAACACAGAGAGCATAGGATATATAAAAATTGAATACATGTGTAGTTCTGGAGATCCAGACACCATGTATGGCCCTGTTCTCCATCCCCAGAGAAGTGAATTTTACCAATTTTCAATAAACCTGGCTTCAATGCTTCCCTTAGTTTTATTTTCTAATATTATAATTCATCATATGAAGAAACAAAATTCATCTCATGTAACCAGTGGTTTTCAGTGATGCCTACAGTAATGGCATTTGGAAAATTATAAAAAACAGGCAAAATACACTGTAAAACTTATAATAATGTTCCTAGATTTATGAAAAGATGGAAGTATGAATGGATGAATTTAAAGTACACAATCAATTATTGACTTGAGTAAGGCTAGGGTTAGAAAAATAAAGTATATATAGAATAATATAAATAATCCTGCCTAGGTACATCTGAGAATGTGTAATAATTCATATTTAAATATGTAAGATGCTACAGGAAGATGAGTCATGGAAACCCATAACAAATGTGTCATGTAAATAGGAGACTGGTGTATGAATCTGATATATAGTAAACTGTGTTTGATATGCAAATATTACAGTGAAAATTAAAAATTCAAGGCCAAATACTCTTGGGAATTTTTTGGGGGGTACATGGAATAGACAGTGTCCATTTACATACAGAAATATGTGATGAGTTACATACTGACTTAGGGTAATGTTTAGAGAATTATAAATAAATATGTATATAATTTTATTTTTAAAAAAGGGCTTCTGAAAACTTGAAGGAAAATACATGAGTAGACAGAATCCTAAACAGGAATGAGTAAATTGAGAGTCAGATGAAAATAATTTATGTAAATCTGTGGTAGTTAGGATGAATCTCATGTACAAGAAAAAGCATTAGGTAGACAATCTGAACATGGAAAAGTAAAAAGAGTATCCCAAATACACTTGAAAATCTATACTCTGCTACCTGGATGAAAGAAAACAGGTACTGATTCTGAAGTAGGTACAATTTTGTATTTAATTTGTAATGAACTAGGGTTAGATTTAGAAAATAAACATGCATATGGAGATATAAAAAATTCCCTAAGAATATACTTCTGAAATTTTGTGAGAAAATATGTATGTTATAAATTTTTATGGAGGGATTATTTAAGTGAAAGTCTTATGAAAATACATAAGGTAAATATGACTATAACAAGCTGAAGCTCATTCAGGATATATAACAAGCTGAAGCTCATTCAGGATATATGTATGCAAATTTAACATGGAAAATTATAAAGAAAATGTAATACCCATTTAAAATTATTTTGTTGTACCTGGATTAAATAAAATTAGGATTCAAGAAAGAAATATATAAAATTTAATATGCTGTGTACTGATTTAGATTTAGGGAATTAACATGAATATGGATACATATGAATATTACTGAGAATGTATTTCTGAATATAGGTGGGCAAACATAGATGAATTCATAAAATCTTACAAAAACATATGTCAACAGCCATAAGAACATACAATATATTAATATGAGAAAGGTGGTCAGATCCATTATATGACATGTATAAAATACATATAAAATTTAGCACAGAAATATGTGAATAGAAGGTGAAATAGAATTGTAATTTTGATTTGGAGTACCTGGAATAAAAAAATTTGGAAAAAATATGAATACAGGTAAAATAATTTTGAAATTTTGTACTGACTTAGATTTAGGGTAAAAGCATTAACCTGAATTTGGACAATTATGAATGTTCATAAGCATGTACTTCTGACAAGATGTGAAAAAACATACATGAATAGACAGAATCCTACACAGGCATGTGTAAATTGAGTCATTGGAAAATGTATTTTGTCAATAAGTGGAAGTCAGAATAAATCTCATTTTGGTCATACAATTGAAGCAAGAAACAGAGAGTCAGTCAGTGTAGATAAGTAGAGTCAGAATCAAAAGAAATGGCCAAATTGAGTCTGGAATATTGGACAGCTTTTGAAATGTTTATATCTTCAGAGGTCTTCCTTTGACCACTTCATGAAAAACTGCCCCAGTGTTTCAAACCCATGGGAAAAGGTTGTACAAAGTTCTTTGCCTAAAGTTAATTTATTTGCTTCTTTAGTTAAGAGGGTGGTGGCCATTGTGGCTCATAGATAATTTGGCCAGCTGGCTGCCATAGGTTCCAGTTTCTTGGATAAGTAAGCTATGGGTCTTTTCCAAGGCCCAAGAGTTTGTGTCAATATTCCCTTTGCAATTCAATAACATTATGACATACAAATATAAAGGTTTTTGGAGATCTGGAAGGGTTAATGCAGGAGCCTGAGTTAAGGCTTCCTTTATTTATCGAAAAGCTGTCTCTTCCTGGTCAGACCAATGTATGTCTTTTTCTTTGCCTTTAGTAGCCTCATATAGGGGTCTGGCTATCTCAGCAAAGTTGATAATCAAAAGTCCACAGTATCCTGAAGCCCCTAAAATCTCACGAATCTCTCTCTTACTTTTGGGGTGAGGAATCTGAATCACAGCCTGAATTCTTTTTCCTGCTAACGATCTTTGGCTCTCAGGTAGTATAAATCCCAACTAAATGACTGGCTTTGCACATTATTGGACTTTTTTTGGCAGATACTTGATAACCCAAAGTCTATTGAGTATCCAATAAGTCTCAGGTGACCTGAACACAATCTTGAAAATTTTTTGTAGCCAGGAGTAAATCATCCACATATAAGAGAAAGGTCATCTTGGGGTAGCTTACCTCATAAATTTGTAAATCCTTGCTGAGTTCTTCATTGAAGAGGGCAGGAGAATTATTGAATCCTTGGGGAAGCCTTGTACAAGTAAGTTGTCCTGTATATACCCCATTTGGGTGAGTCCATTCAAAGGTAAAAATAGGTTGACTCATCTAAGCCAGAGGAAGACTGAAAAAGGCATTCTTTAAGTCCAGTACAGTATACACAATGTAATCTGGAGGCAAGAGACTCAACAGAGTATATAGACTAGAAACCATAGGGTGTATTGTTTCTGTTCATTTGTTGATCCCTTGGAAGTCCTGCACTGCATGATAATCTTTTCTCCCTGGCTTCTGAACTGGCAGTAGAGGAGTATTCCAATTATACTGATAGGATTTTAAAATACTTTCTTTTAAGAGTTTGTTTTTATGGGGAGTAATTCCCAATAGATCCTTCCTGTTAATAGGGTATTGTTTAACTGGATGGGGGTGACAGAGCTGGTCAGTTGTACTATTATTGGAGGTTTATGTTTTGCCAAACCCAGAGGGTTAAATTCAGCCCAGACTTCTGGAAAGTCAGTCAGAAAGTCTGACAGAAAATCCCGATCTGGCAAATAATTGCCCAGATAATCCCAGTTTTTGAGGGCTCTTTCCCCTAAGGTTTCTTCTGTTAGTAGCTGATATTCTTCCCCCAGAGGACAACTGACAAGAAGGGTAATGAGTTTTTCTCCCAGCAGAGCATAGTATTTCCCTTTGCAAAAGTTATAATGGCTCACAACTTATATAATAAATCTTGACCCAAGAAAGGATAAAGGCATTATATCCTTTATAAAGGATAAAGGATAAAGAAAGTCAGGCATCACCAGAAAAAAGTGAATAATAATTCCTTTCCCAAGGTCAGTGATTTTAGCTTCAGTCCAAGAGCAATGTTGAGTCTTTCCAGTAGCCCCTTGAATGGGAATTTTTTTTTAATTTTTGACTGGGGCTTTCAGGACTTTTGAGTACTGAGTACATTGCTCCAGTATCTATCAGGAAAGAGGTCAGTTGGCCCCCTATTGTTAAGGTTACCATGGGCTCCCAGGGGCTCTTTGTTAAAGAGCCCCGTCCCCATCAATCTCCCTCATTTAGGTTTAAAATTGGCTTAGAGAAGGGATCCCTATTAGGTAAAGTTCTTTTATTAAGATGGCATTCATTTTTTCCAATATTCTTTCTCCTTACAATTGGCACATTGATCTTTGTCTAAAGAATGCTTCCTAGCTTTGGTGAGTCCTGTATTTGGTTTAAGATTTTGTGATCTGAATGCAGCTAGAAGCACCTTTGCTAATCTTTTGGTTTGTTTGTCTTCTGGAAGCTCTTGGTTATTATAGACTCTCTGAGCTATCTCTACCAATTCAGAGAGGACATTCCCTTCAAAACCTTCTAATTTCTGTAGCTTACATTTTTTTATAGCTTTATTTTATTTATTTATTTTATGTGGTGCTGAGGATTGAACCCAGTGCCTCATCATGGGAGGCAAGCGCTCTACCGCTGAGCTGCAACACAATTGCCTGTAGCTTATGTTTTATATCTGGGGCCAACTGGGACAGGAAGGCCAGATTAATAGCTTGTTGATTCTTGGGCGCTTCTGGATCAATTGGTGTATATAGTCTATAGGCCTGTAGGAGGCCCTCTAGGAAAGCACTTGAGGATTCATCTGGCTTCTGAATCATCTCACTTACCTTGGAAAGATTAGTCAGGTTGAGAGCAGTGCATGGATTCCTCTCATAAGAGTCTGGCAGAACCATATCTGTCTACAGCCTCCTTAACTTTATGTGAATTTGGATCCCAATCTGGGCGGGTTGAAGGGAAAATGTGGGAGATCCGAACAAGGCCATCAGTAGGGAGGCAATTAGGTCCTAGAAAGGTTCTTTGGGCCTCATGGTGCATGTGTTCACATTCTTCTGAAGTAAAAAGTGTCTGTAGTAGTTGTTGGCAATCATCCCAGGAGGTCTGGAAGGTATAAAAGACTGATTATAAAAGAGAAATAAGACCTTGAGATTCTTCTGAGAAAGAAGGATTTTGATTTTTCCAGTTATAAAGAACACTAATGGTAAAGGGGACAGAAACCTAAAGGGACTCTATTGGGAGGACATTTGTCTTAGGGGAAGTTAAGGAGCAGGGGAAGTGTCCAGAGGAAAAAGGGCAGTAGGTGAATTCTGGGCAGCTGTGGGGACATAACTAGGTCCAAACGGGTATGGGGAGGTGAAAGAAGATGAGGAGGTGTGGAGGAGTATTCTGGGTTGGAAGGGTAGCAGGGAGGCACAGAAAAGAGGGTTTTTATCATCGGAAGGAACATCCCGGATAGATGGTTTTGGCTTTGGAGGAGATTCCCTGGTCAGGAGAATGGTATGGCATTTCTGGTGGTCCTTTGTTTTGATGCACTGACCTAAAAGATAAGACTTAAGCCATTTGTGGGTATCTGTTATTATATCAATCCAGACTTGTATGTATGGAAATCGGTCATGTTGTTCAGGGTATCTGAAAATATGTCTCCAGACTTCCTGAGCAATTTTGAGATCTAGGGTGCATTGATTTGGCCATCTCACATTAAAGGACGGCTATTCAAGCTAATAGAATTTTCTGAGATAAGAAGTTACTAGGGCTCTGTGATCATTAGCCAGTTTCTGGAATTCCTGAAAATTAGTTAGAAAGCCGTCAAGTACAGATAATGAACAAGAGGAAGTTTTCTGTCCCATATTGACCTGTGGAAAGAAGGTGGCACACACAGAGAAAAATATGACAATTATAGCAATTAGATATTCACGTAACAAAAAGACAAAGATAAAAAAAAAGTCAAAAAATAACTTGATTTGGCCACATCTGAAGGCCAACCAGAAGACCACAGTGACGTCTTACAGGGTCTTGGGACTTGGTGTAAGAGACTGTGTCCAGTCTGACCTTGTCACCCAGTAGGATTGCAACCTACCTGACTCTTGATTCCTAATGAGATCTGGGCAAACTCAAGAGTGGGGCCGAGAAACTTCTCTTGGAAGCCCACCCCCCACTTTCAGTTTCAGCCGAGATCTAATTTACCCAGACGAGTGAATGTCTAAGAGGAAAGAATCTCTCTGGGATTTCCTGGCAAATGCACCAAATGTTATACCAATCAGCGAGAAACAACAAACTCATAGATTTATTTATTAAAAGTTTATTTTCAGCCACGGGGGACTGCAAAGCCAATTTGAAATTGCAGCCCCCAACTTGGTCTAAATTACAGATTATATAGCAAAAGACAACTGCAAGTTTGGCACTATGATGTTTTCTTTTTTAGCCAATGCAAGCAATCCAACAGTACAGAAGCAAAAATTGCACTTAGCTAAGCCCACCCTGTGTCCCCGGCCCCAGAGTTATTTCTTCTAACTGAACCTGAGGTCAAAATGACCACGACTCTTTGCAAAAATAAAGTATGTTGATGTTTGGGCTAAAGTTAAAGTGGCTGACTGGGCTAAAGTTAAGGTGGCTGAGAGAACAGACAAAATAAAGTTTCTTAAGCTAAGAGTTAACTCGGGGTATAGGGAATAGAGAGTGTCCATTTACATCAAGAAATATGTGACAATTTATAACCTGACAGGGTTAGTTTTAGCAAATTAACATGAATATGATTATATATTTTAGTATGAAGAAAGAGCTTCTAAAATTTTGAGGGAAAACACATGAGTAGACAAAATACAAAACAGGCAATGAGTAAATTGAGTCAGACGAAAATAAGTTATATAAATCTGTGTTAGGATAAATCTCGTGTATGAAAGAAGCATTACATATGCAAACTGAACAAGGAAAAGTAAAAATAATATTACAAATACACTTGAATATCTATACTATAGTACCTGGATGAAAGAACACATAGGAATTGATTCTGAATTAGGTTCAATATGTGTTCAATTTGTACTGACTTATGGTTAGTTTTAGAGAATAAACATGCATACAGAGATATAAACAATTCCCTAAGAATGTACTTCTGAAATTTTGTGAGAAAATATATATGTAATCATAAATTTTAAGTATGAATTTTTCAAGCATGGGTCATATGAAAATATAAAAGGTGAATGTGAGAATAAAAAGCTGAGGATCACTCAGGATATACAGTGACATGTATGAAAATATAACATTGAATATTAAAAAGAAAGTATAATACCCAATTGAAAATTATTTTGGTGTACCTGGATTAAAGGAAATTTAGGGTTTGAGAGAAAAATATGTAAAATATAATATCATATTTTGCACTGACTTAGGGTGAGGTTTAGGGAATTAACATGAATATGGGTAACTATGGATATTCCTGAGAATATAATTCTGAATATAGGCAGAAAAACATAGATTCATGAATTCTTGAATTCATAGATACTTACACAAACATGTGTCAACAGCCATAAGAAAATAAATTATGTTAGTATGAGAAAGCAGGTCACGTCCCTTATATAACATAAATAAAACACATATAAAATGGAACAAAGAAATATGTAAATAGAAGGTGAAATAGAATTAGAATTTTATAATGGAGTACCTGGAATGATGAACATTTAGGAAAAATCAGATACAGGTAAAATACTTTTGTAATTTTGTATTTACTTAGATTTAGGGTGAGAGAATTAACCTGAATTTTGAAATTGTGAATGTTCATCAGAATATACTTCTCACCAGATGTAAAAAAAATACATGAATACATAGAATCCTATACAGGCATAAGTAAGTTGAGAGTCATCAGAAAATGTATTTGGTCAATAAGTGGAAGTGAGAATAAATCTCATTTTGTTCATACAATTGAAGCAAAAATTGGAAAGAATGTCAGTGTAGATAGATAAGTTGAGTCAGAATCAAAAGAAAAGACCAAATTGAGTGTGGAACATTGGACATCTCTTGAAATGTTCATGCCTTCAGAGGTTTTCCTTTGACCATTTCATGAAAAACTGCCCCAGCTGGCACCTCTTGCTAATATTTGTCTTCCTGGAAAGATGTTATTTATGCCCCTCCCTGCCCAATTGCCTTTACCTACACTCTATGCTCTCACTATTAGCTTCATGCCAATTGAGCATTTCACCAAGCCTAACATTGTCCTGGTCACATAAGCAGAAATGAGAGATTAGATGAAGACAAGAGGATAACAAAGAGAACATAGGATATATAAAAAGTGAATACACATGTACTTCTTTGGATCCAGACACCATTTATGACCCTCTTTTCATCCCCAGAGAAGTCTATGTTACTACTCTTCATTAAATACAGCTTCAATGCTTCACTCTGTCTGCTTCTCTAATGTTATAATAAATCATGTAAGCACACATCACTCCTCATGAGTTACTGGTGGTTATTCAGTGATGCCTATAGAAATGACATATTGAAAATTGTAAATAACAGACAAAATACACTTAAAACTTATATTAACATTCCCAGATTTAAGAAAAGATGGAAGAATGAATGGATGCAGTTAAAGTATAAAATCAAAAAATGTCCTAAGTTTAGGGTTAGAGAAATAAGGAAATGTGAAATAATATAAATAATCATGACTATCTACATCTGATAAGTAGTGGTAATGCATGTGTAAATACATAAAATGCTACAAGCTGATGAGTCCCAGAGAGCAAAAATGAATGGGTCATGTAAATAGGAGAACTGGAGTATGAATCTGATAAATGTGTTGCAATGCAAATTTCACAGTGAAATTTAAAAATTGAAGGCTAAATATTCTTGGAAATGTATTTGGGGTAGAAGGTATAGAGAGTATCCATTTACATACAGAAATATGTAATGAGTTACAACCTGACTTAAGGTTAGTTCTAGAGAATAGTATGAATATGGATATATATTTTATTCTTAAGAAAGAGCTTCTGAAATTTGAGGGAAAACACATGAATATAAACAGGGACGAGTAAATTGAGTGTGAGATAAAAATAACTTATGTAAATCTGTCATAGGATAAATCTCATGTACAAAAAAAAAAAAGCATTACAAGTGCAAATTGGCCATGGAATAGTAAGAATAGTATTCCAAATACACTTGAAAATCTAAACTATGGTACCTTGATGAAAGAAAATATAGAAATTTATTCTGAAGTAGGTCCAGTATTGTATTCAATTTTTACTGACTTTGGGTTAGTTTTAGAGAATAAACATGCATATGGAGATACAAAATATTCCCTAAGAATGTACTTCTGAAATGTTAGAAAATATGTATGTAATCATAAGTTTTTATGGAGGAATTATTCAAGTGAGAGTCATATTTAAATATATATGGTGAATATGATAATAACAATCTCAATTTCATTCAGGATATACAGTGATATGTATGCAAATATAACATGGAAAATTAAATAAAAAATGTTATACCCCTTTGAAAATTATTTTGGTTTACCTGGATTAAAGAAAATTTAGGATTTGAGGGATACATATATAAAATTTAATATCATATTGTGCACTGACTTAGGGTGAGGTTTAGGGAATTAACATGAATATGGACAAATATGAATATTCCTGAGAATGGTAATTCTGAATATAGTTGGGAAAAAATAAATGAATTCATGGAATCTTACACAATCATGTGTCAACAGCCTTAAGAAAATACATAAGAAAGCAGGTCAGATCCCTTATATGACATGTATAAAATACATATAAAATGGAACACAGAAATATGTAAACAGAAGTTGAAATAGAATTAGATTTTTATATTGGAGTACCTGGAATGAAGAAAATTTAGGAAAAATAGAATATAGATAAAATATGTTAGAAATTTTGGACTGATTTAGGTTTAGGGTGAGAGAATTAACCTGAATTTGGACAAATATGAATGTAGTTCTGACAAGATGTGAAAATCCCTACATGAATAGTTAGAATCCTACACAGGCATGAGTAAGGTGAGAGTCATCAGAAAATGTATTGGGCCAATATGGGGAAGTCAGAATGAACCTCGTTTTGGTCATACAATTGAAGCAAGAATTAGAAAGACAGTCAGTGTAGATAGATAAGTTGATTCAGAATCAAAAGAAAACTCTAAATTGAGTCTGGAGTTTTGGAGAGCTCTTGAAATGTTCTCACCTTCAGAGGCCTTCCTTTGACCACTTCAACTGCCCCAGCTGTAACGTGTTGCTAATGGTTGTCTTGTTGGAAAGATGTTAATTATGCCCCGTCCTGCCCAATTGCCTTTACCTGGACACTATGCTATCACTATTATGTAGATGCCAATTTAATATCTTACCAAGCCTTACCTTGTCCTGGTCACATAAACAGAAGTGAGATAGTAGATGAAGAGAACAGCAAAACAGAGAGAGCACAGGATATATATAGTATATTTTCAAAAGACAGGTACCTCTGGTGAATTCTGTTTCCACAAATGCTAAATTAAAACATTAGAGAAACAGAACGAGAGAAGCAATGAAGCTGGGTTTATTGAACTTTGGTATCATAGATGTCCTTAGGAAGGAAAAGACGGCCTTAGGTTGTATCTGAATCCCAAGTAGGACATTTCATTATATAACTCTATGTCTTCTTTGTTCTCCTCTTTTCACTTCACCTTCTGTCTCCTTTCTGTTTTGTTTCTGTTCCCAGCATATGCTTGGTCAGATGATCAATTGCTGTCCAATTAATACATAGAGAAGACTCTCCAGTTGCAAATGATTGGTCAGGGAGGAGCATAATTAACATCTTTCCAGGAAGACAATCATTAGCAACAAATGGCTGCTGGGGCAGTGTTGAATAAAGAAGTTGGAGCAAGGCCTCTGAAAGCATGAACATATCAATAGCTCTTCAAATTTCCCAACTCAATTTGGACTTTTATTTTCATTTGGACTCAACTTTTTTATCTACACTGACAGTCTGTCTAATTCCATCTTCAATGGTGTATCCAATATGATAATCATTCTAGTTTCCAATTATGCACAAAATACAGTTTCAATGACTCTCACTTTACTCATGTCTGGGTAGAATTCTATACATTAATATAGGTTTTATCACATATTTTCAAATGTACTTTCTTATGACCATACATATTTCCCAACATTCAGATTAATTCTCTCAACCTTACATAATTCAGTATAATATTGGATAAAAAGTTTAAATATCTCTATAATTTCTTAAGTATTCTGAATTCCAGGGATGCCCATATAAATTTCCATGTCTATTTCACCTTTTATTTCCATGTTTTTTTGTTAAACTGTGTTGCTTTAAGGTCACACTGCGTGGGTCTGCTTGATGAGTTGGGGTCCTGAGAGATGAAGAATCTCTGGGGAAGACAAAATGGGGTCTCCCAGGATGGGGGTGACTGCACGAGGTCACTGCACTCATACCCCAGGGTTTCAGTAAAAAACAGCTCTGCCCAAGGGAGATGCAGAAATACCATTTATTTCAAAAAGTACAGAAACTTATATGAGCTCCTGGACCAATCAGTTACAAACAAAGGGGTGCTCTCTGTCAAGAGCATAGTCCATTAGCATAGAATGGGGAAAGATAGAAAGGAGGGGTTGAAGGAATGGAGAATACTCCTACAAATCCCCCTTTTTACTTTTATTTGAAATGTCAGTGGGGCCTGTATGGCCCATAAGCAAAAATGTTGGAGGGATCTATGATAATCTCCTCCTGGGAGAGAATCATTCTGCTACAATGTCCAGACTCCTCCACGCTGCATATGCTAGAGGGGGGGCTCAAACTAGACTGTTGTCTGTCTTAAGTTGTGCTCCTCTGAGCATCTTACTCATTGTTGATCAAGTAGCTCGTTCACACAATGGGGCAAATAAGGCTGTGCCTGTCTTAGATTGAGCTCCTCTGAGCATGGTACCCGTCCTTGGCTAGCCAGCCCGTGTGCATGTGCCCCAAAATGAGCTCTCTCCCAATAGAAGAGGTGATGGGATTGGGAGGAGTTGAAAGGGAAGGGGTTTGAGGTTAGGATTGGACAAAGCTGTGAAGCCTGGTGTTTCCAGTGAAGATGAGGTGGGTGAGTTTCTCATATGTTCTTGAGGGCTGCAATCCATGTGGCAGAAAATTTCTTGTGTTCTTGTAATTCTTTAACAATATGAACTAAGAGAGCTTGTTTAGTTTGACAAAGAGAAGAACCATAAAAAGGCTTAGAACCATGAACACAATGATAACCCTATTAGGTGGATCTAACAGAGATGATGGTTTATTCCACATGTTTTGAAGAATAGATGGGTCAAAGACAATGTTAGCTTTAGGTGCTCACAGCAGGGGCTTCTCTCTTCAGGTGGGGAGTTATGTTGTCTTCTCAACAGAGGCTTGGATGAATATTCCTGGCTGGGATACAAAGGGGCTTAGACACTGTGTGGGGGGGGACACAAGAATAGCTTTGCCCTTGTGCGAGCAGAGGGTCTGTGCCTTTCCATCAAAGGGTCAAGGGGTCTTTTCATCACACCAAGGGAAAAGGGGTAGGGAAAGTAAATGGACCCCAGTGTAAGATTGCTGCATTGAGGAATTTTTTGTCAAAAGTGAAGTGGTTGAGGGTAAATAAAGCATCCAGAAATCTCAAGTGTCTTTTTCTGTAGAATCAAATTTCTGAAGCATCGCCATTTGAGTGTAATTGGTTCTCTCAATGACTGCTTGTCCTTGAGGATTATAGGGAATCCCTTTGGTATGGGAAATTCCCCAGGAAGTTAAAAATTCCTTCAACCTGAGGGAGATATAGGCCAGGCCATTGTCTGTTTTGATTGACCACGGGATACCCATGAATAGCATTGCTTGTTTCAAAGTGTTAATCACATGGGTTCCTTTTTCTCCTGCAAGGGCAGTAGCATATACAAGGGAAGAATAGGTGTGAATTATCATATGTACAAATTTAAATTTCCCAAAGGTAGGGATATGAGTGACATCCATCTGCCAGAGGCAGTTGGGTGTTAACCCACATGGGTTGACTCCCTGTGGTTGAAGTGGACCCAGTGGTAACAATGGGCCACAAGAGGAGAATGTATGAATGAGATGTTTGCATTGTTGAATTGAGATTTCAGGTAATAGGCAATGAAGATTATCTGCTCAGAGGTGAAACCTCTGGTGTAAGGCTCTAGCTTGTTCTAGAGCAGACATCATGACTTTAGAGTGACTTACAAGTTTGTCAATAGAGGCATTCCCTTCTGATAGGAATCCAGGCAACCTGGAATGGGAGTGAATGTGCATAAAATACCATGGTTGTTGTCTTCTAGTATAGCCTTCAGCGTAGCCATAGGCTGATCAACAGGACAGTACTGGGGCCTAAAAGTGGAATAAGCAATGGAAGAGCAGACCTTGACAGCATATATGCTGTCAGAGACTATGTTAAGGGAAATGGTCTGATATCTTTCCAGCACCAGAATAAGTGCAGTTAATTCAGCTACTTATGAGGGCTAGTTGAAGGCTCAATATGATGTAAAGCTAGTTGCTTGTGGAAAAAGTTCTTTAATGCTGAAAGCTTAGGCTCAAGAATAGGCCATTGCTGCATTCAGCAGTGTGAAGTGTCCAGAGTCACTGTGAGAGCCAAAATCATTAGGGGTGAGAGAGAGATACTAGTGGTTTAAACATTGAGGAAAAAACATGGAAAGTATTTACACGGAGCTGTTTCTTTATACAAATGCTATATAACATGAGAAAGACCCAAAACCTAATAGAGATTTACCATCAAAGTGCACACCTAGTAAAACAAAATAAGAACAAAACACTACAAAATGTCCAGAGAAGTGTGGCTGTAGGAAATAGTAGTGTAAATTGTAGTATATAAATTGGCCCATGTAGAATACAAAAATACTGAAGTCAGAATTTTTTATAAAACAGCATTTATTAGAAGCATTTTAATGAGTCAAATATATAATCTAAAGTTAGAAACTTTAAAAACATTAATAGCATTAAGCCAGTGCCAATTGCTTGTGCTTCTATTTTTTATAAAGCTTCTGTTTTGACTCAAGAAAAATCTCTACCTACATTCTTAAAAGTATTATCCATTATTTTCAGATTTATATTTAGTCTTTAGGAAGTGATATAAGCTGGCAATGCAGCTCAAAGTAGTTCTAGGAGATGGGTTAAGTTAATCAGGGATATGATTCTGAGCTAGTAAAGTTTTTAGCCTAAACAGCAAATTTAAGTGAGAAAAAGTATCATTCCAATGACAGTTACAGATATAAATGTGCTAATGTGCAAATACCTATATCTTTATTTCCTATTGACTGGGAGGTATGTAATTTGTTCTACCCAAATAACCACAGAAACCTTGCACATATGGTTGCATATTGATATTTTAAAAAATTTAGGTATAACTCTGTGTTTGTGTGTGTGTGTGTGTGTGTTTGTGTGTGTGTGTCTGTGTGGAAGCTGGAAGGAATACTTGATGTGTTAACTATACATGCTGAAATATTTTGCTTTCTTGCATAAGTATTAGGTGATGAAGAGTAAATAGATAATTGATATATCTTTCTTAGCATAAAACTGAATACAAAGTACATGAATTAATAATGATTCTACCATAATGACCAGAAACTTCCTTAGTGGCAGAAATTCACTTGTTGGAGTTCTTATATCTGACTGGGGCATCTTTGTTGGCTTAGAAGTGGAATTGGGCCTTGACTCTCCGAGCTCGAGGGTGCGATCCACCCCTGGTGCACTAGGGATGGTTTGTCTCGCCCCTAGCATGTGAGCCCTGTTGCCAGGATTGCAGGGCAGGGAGGAGAGAGTGGCCAGGAGTGGGCAAGCTGTTGTGTCATGGGAGAGGCAGCTTGGATACCTTGGTTTGCCCAGGCGGGAGCTGCAGTGTTGCTGGGGGGAGTCTTAGGGGAGCCAGGGGTTTCTGAGCCACCTTTGCTGGTAGGCTTTCCCAGCTGTCCTGGAGCTGGTTGCGGAGGGCCACAGTGGAAATGCGTTTGGCAGGGGCTGGTCGTGGGCCTGGGCACAATTCTTTGTAGACCCTGCCTGCCTGCCGTCTGTGCCTGCCCAAGTGCTCCCCCTCCAGAGTGAAGAGAAGGCAGTGGTGCAGAGAACAGGGATTGGTAGCGGGGCTGGGAGGAACTGGAGTCAGGAAAAGTCTTCCAATTATGAGAAGAAAAAGGAGAATGTGAAGCAGACCTTCCATGTTGAAGGAGTTGCTAAAGTGAAAGCAAACAGCAATGCTTAAGTGGCAGCTGGACTTGGATTGCATATGTGCTGTCTGTGAAAGCTTGTCTGGCAGACTGTTTGCATCTGTGCTCATGCTGTGGATGGGGGGGGATGGGGTGAGCATCAACTTGCTATGGCGAGTTGGCTATGGCCAGAGGAGATGTGTCGCAGCACGCTTGGGAATTTTCCTTTTTCTCTGTGAGTGCAAAAAAAATTTTTGTATGTGTTGGACACTTTTATAGCAGTGCTTTTGTTCAGTTCTCCCTGGGAAGGCTGGCAGCAGCAAGTATTTCTCTGCAGAGAGTTAGAGAATTCAAGTGGGAGGGGCTGTCAAGGTTGGCAATTGGAGTCGGAGGAGCCAGCATGTGACTGGGCCATCAAGATTGGCACATGGAGCCCTGGCCTTTGACTGAGGTTGGCGCCTGTGACTGTGGCTGGTGGCACAGAGGCCTGCGTGTGTGTGGGATGGCGGCAGGCGCGGATGGGGCCATGGCAGGAGCTATAGGGAGCGCATGGGGTGTAGCAGACATGGGCTGCTGCAAGGCTGGCTGGACTAAGGCTGCTTTGAACTGGGGGAGCTGCTGAGGCTGGCAGGTGGAGCTGCTGCAAAAGTGGTTTCCTTTACTTTTTTGTGCAGTGACTGGCAGGAGCACTGGGTCCCTCACAGCAGTGCTCTGTGCGCAGGAGCTTGGGACTGCTGCAGCTTGTTGCAGGGGAGGGGCTGTGCATTCCTGGGGTGGGGCCTGCACTTTGGGAGAAGGCAAGCATGGAGGTGCTGGTGCTGCAGGGCCGCGCCAATCCGAGAGGCAGAGGGCCCATGAAGCGGTAGCCAGGGGCCTCCAGGGAAAGGGGGAGAGGTGGGCTCGGGGAGCCTCCAAGGAGCTGGGAGAGGAGTGCTGGGGAAGAGGCAGGACCAGCCCATGTAGATGAGCAGCCAAGGAAAGGGAAAAACCTCCTGAAAATAGGAGGGAATGCTAGGAGAGATAAAAACATGAAAATGTTTAGAACTAGGGTTGGAGTCACTGGGCTGATCAGAACCTTTGTGACTGCCGGATGAGCCAGGAAGTAGAAGTATGTTCCCTGACCTAACTTTATGACACAAAGACAAACAGAAAAGACAATAACAAAAAGGCTGGTGTTACCTTCACTAGCAAGACAAACAGGAGGACCTTCACGAATTCTTACCAAGGAGTCAAGAAGCCCGCGAGCACATGGGTGCTAATTATTGCTTTAAGGTCATGCTGCATGGGTCTGTTCAATGAGTTGGGGTCCTGAGAGACAATAAGTAATCTCTGGGGAAGATAAAATGGGGTCTTCTGGGACAGGGGTTATGTCCCACTGGGTCACTGCACCCACACCTCAGGGTGTAGGTAAAGAACTGCTCTGCCTGAGTGAGATGCAGAAACACCATTTATTCCAGAAAATACAGAAGCTTATATGAACTTCTGGACCAATCAGGCTCAAAGTTATAAACAAAGGGACGCTCTCTGTCAAGAGCACAGTCCATTATCATAGAATGGGGAAAGATGGAAGGGAGGGGTTGAAGGTATGGAGAGTGCTCCTACAAAATTGTATACAAAGTTAATACATATTTTATAGGAGTTTCTACCAGGTTTTCATATTTACAGAAAGTATTTTCTTATGTTTCTCTGTTGACACATTTTGTAAGGATCTATGAATCCATCTCCATATTCTCTTATATTATCAGAAGTATAGTCTCATGAAAATACATATTTGTACATTATTGTGTGAATTCCCTATCCCTAACCCTATGTCACTACAAACTATGATATGAAATTTTATGTATTTCTTTCTCAAAGCCCAAATTTCCTTAAATCCATGCACACCACAATAATTTTTAGATGCGTATCAACATTTTTTCTATCAATGTTAAATTTGCATACACTGCATATCATTAATGAGTTTCAGTTTGTTTTTCTCATAGTCACAATGCATTTTTATATGACACTTGACTCATTCCTATTTAAAATTTTATATATTTATGTATGTTTTTCCACATATTTTCAAAAGTTAATTCTTACAAATTTTTTATATTTACATAGATATGTTAGTTTTCTAACACTAACTTTAATTCAATACAAATTGGATGCATTACTGAACATACATGCCAACAATTTTTTTGGTTTTCTTTCATTCAAATGCCATATTATAGATTTAAAAACCTGTTTGGCATTGTATATTCAAATGTCAATGTTCAGTGTGCATATTTTTAATCATCCCTGAGGTTCATCCTACCTACCACTGATTGACATAATATATTATCATAAGACCCTCAATTTACTCATCCTTCAGTATTCTGCCTACACATGTATGTTTTCTCATTTTCATAATTGTTTTCTTAAGAATATACTTATAACTCCATATTCATGTTAATTCTCTAAGTTGAATTCTATGTCAGTCCAAGTGAGAATATAACATTTCATATATTTCTGTATAAACACCAACTTTTCTTCTTTATATGTACACCTGAATGATTTTCCAGGTGTATTTAGACTTTAATTTTTAATTTTTACTGTAAATGTTTCTTATCCATCCCACTTAGTCAGATATGAGATTCAAACTAAAATTCTCATATTTACATAATGTATTTGTTATTACTCACTGTGACTCATCCTTGTGTAATATTATATGTACTCACACATGCATTACCACAGGTTCTCAGAAGAATATAATTATGATTATTTATATTATTTAACATTTATGTTTAATATCCCAAACTAACCTAGTCAGGAACACATCTGATTTTATAGTTCACCTTCATCTGTACTTAATTCCTTCTTTTCTTAAATAAAGAAACATAGTGTGTAATTTATTGTTTATGTTGCATGTCATTTTCAATTTTAAATCTTCCATTTCTATCAGTATCACTGTAATACCCACAGGTACCTCTGAGTAATGGTGTTTCCCCACATGTTGAATTACAACATTAGAAAAGCAGACTGAAGGAAGCATTGAAGCTGGGTTTTTTGGAGAGTGGTAGTGTAGATGTGTCTCAGGAAGGAAAAGAGGGTGATAGGTGGTATCTGGATCCCAAGAAGGACATGTGTATTTTCTTTTACTATGTCTATGCCTATTTGTTCTCTTCTTCCCATCATCTTTGGTCTCATTTCTGGCTTTTGAAAATGCTCAGCATATGATTGGTGAGGTGATCATTTGGCATCAAGCCAAGGCCTAGGGAAGAATCTCCAGGTGCAAGTAATTGGGCAAGGAGGGGCATAATTAACATCTCTCTGGAAAGATAATCATTAACAACAGGTGGCAGCTGGGGCAATTTTGAATGAAAAGGTTGGTGGAAAGACTATGAAGAAATGAACATTTCAATAGCTCTTCAAATTTCCAAACTCAATTTGTACTTTTTTTCCATTCAAACTCATTTTTTCTGTTTACACTGACAGTATGTCTAATTCTGGATTCACTGGTATATCCAATATGAGACTCATTCTGGTTTCAAATTATGCACAAAGTACTGCTTCCAATGACTCTCACTTTTCTCATGCCTGGGTAGTATTATATACACTCATGTAGGTTTTTGCACATGTTTTCAGATGTACTTTCTTATGAACATACATATTTCCCAAAATTCACATTTATTCTCTCACCCTCAACTAAGTCAGTAAAATATTGGATAAAAATTCTAACTATCCCTCTAAATTTCTATATACTTAATTCCATGTACTCCAATATAAATTTACAAGTCTATTCCACCTTCTTTTTCTATGTTTTTGTTTACATTGTGTACAAAGTTGTTACATATTTTATAGGCGATTCAACCAGGTTTTCAATATTTATATAAGGTATTTCCTTTTGGTTCTCTGTTGACACATGTTTGTGTAATTTTTTTAAATCCATCTCCATTTTCTCTTTTTTTATCAAAAGTATATTATCATGTATACTCATATGTCTCCATTATTGTGTGAATTCCCTATCCATAACCCTATGTCAGAACAAACTATGATATAAAATTTTAGTTATTGCTCTCTTGAATCCTAAATTTCCTTAAATCCAAGTACACCACAGTAATTATTAAGTGTGTATCAATATTTATTTTTTATATCAATGTTAAATTCGTGTCCCAAACACTGTATATACTGAATGAGGATCACTTCTTTTGCCCATTGTCAAATATAATATTTTCATATGACACATGCCTAATTTCTCTTTAAAATTTTATATATTTATGTATGTTTTCCAACATATTTTCAGTGGTTCATTCTAAGGAATTTTCCTGTATCTGAATAGTCATGTTAATTCTCTACTCCTTACCCTAAGTCAGTATAAATGGGTACATAACTGAACCTACTTCAAAATCATTTTTTAGGTTTTCCTTCTTCCACATGCCATATTATAGATTTCAACATTTGTTTGGCAGACTATGTCCAAATGTCAATGTTCAGTGTGCATACCACACTCTTTCAATCATACCTGAGGTTCATCCTACCTATCACTGATTGACATAGTATATTTTTATGAGACCCTTAATTTACTCATCCTCATTTAGTATTCCATCTATACATGTATGTTTCCTCATATTTTCAGAAGCTCTTTCTTAAGAATATACATATAACTCCATATTCATATTAATTCTCTATATTGAACTCTAAGTCAGTACAAGTCAGGATGTAACATTTCACATACTTCTGTATAAACACCAACTTTTCTTTATTCCATGTATACCCACATGATTTTCCAGGAGTATTTAAATTTAATTTTTAGTTTTAACTGTGAATATTTCTTATTCATCTCAGTTAATTAGATGTGACATTCAAACTCAAGTTCTCATATTTACATATTTGTTATGACTCAGTGTGACTCATCCTTGTGTAATATCTTATGTACTCACATGTGCATTACCACACATTATAGAAGGATGTAGTCATGATTATTTATATTATTCCATATTTTTGTTAAATATCTCACTCTAACATTAGTCAGCACAATAACTCATTTTATAGTTCACCTTCATCTGTACCTAATTCCATCTTTTATTAAATCCAGGAACATTAATATATATTTTATATGTATTTGGCTTCTTCTTCCAATTTTCAAACTCCCATTTCTATATTTATCAATGTAATACCACCAGGTACCTTTCTGGAGAATGGTGTTTCCCCACATGCTGAATTACAACATTGAAGAAGCAGATTAAGGGAAACATTGAAGCTGGGTTTCTTGGACAGTGGTAGTGTAGATGTCTCTCAGGAGGAGAAGATGGCCATAGGTGGTATCTGGATCCCAAGAAGGATATGTGTACTCCCTTTTTATATATCTATGTCTTCTTTGTTCTCCTCTTCACTTTCTGTCTCTTTTCTGCTTTGTGACTATGCCAGCATATGCTTGGTGAGATGGTCAATTGATGTCAAGCCAATACATATAGAAGAATCTCCAGGAGCAGGTAATTGGGCAGGAAGGGGCATAATTAACAAATTTGTGGGAAGGCAATCAATAGCAACAGGTGGCAGCTGGGGCAGTTTGGAATAAAAAGGTGGGAGAAAAGAGTGTGAAGGAATAAACTTTTCAATAGCTATCCAAATTTTCACTCTCAATTTGGACTTTTCTTTCCATTCTAACTGAACTATTCAATCTACACTGACAGTATTTCTAATTCTGGCTTCTCCGGTGTATCCAATATGAGACTCATTCTGGTTTCCACTTATGAACAAAATAATGTTTCCAATGACTGTCACTTTACTCATTCCTGGGTAGAATTCTATACACTCATGGAGGTGTTTTCACATATTTTAGGATGCATTCTCTTTTGATTATACATATTTCCCAAAATTCAGTTTAATAATCTCAACCTCAACTAAGTCAGTAAAATAATGGATAAAAATTTTAACTCTCTCTCGAATTTCCTAAATATTCTTAATTCCAGGTACCCCAATGTAATATTCCAAGTCTATTTCAACTTTTATTTTCATATTTTGTTACATTGTATAAAATGTTGATACATATTTTATAGATTTGACCAGGTTTCTCATATTTTCATAATGTATTATTTTATGGTTCTCTGTTGACACATATTTGTGTAAAAATCTATGAATCCATTCCTATTTTCCTTTCTATTATCAGAAGTGTTTTCCCATGAATATTTATATTTCTTCTTTATTGTGTGAATTCCCTATCCCTAACTCTAAGTCACTACAAACTATAATATAACATTTTATATATTGCTCTCTCGAATCCTGAAATTCCTTAAATACAGGTACACCAAAATAATTTTTAAAAGTGTATCAACTTTTTTTATATCAATGTTAAATTTTCATCCAAAACACTGTATATCCTGAAAGAGGCTCAGATTGTTTTACCCATTGCCATATAATATATTTTCATATGACACTCACTTGTCTAATTTCTCTTTAAAATTTTGTATATTTATGTATGTTTTCCCACATAATTTCAAAAGTTTATTTTTAGAATTTTCCTGTATCTCCACAGTCATGTTAATTCTCTAACCCTAACCCTCAGTAAAAAAAAATGCATACATAACTGAATCCTACTTTGAAATCAGTTTTTAGATTTTCTTCTTCCAGATGCTATATTATACATTTCAACATGTGTTTGGCAGTCCATGTTCAAATGTCAATGTTCAGTGTACACACCACACACTTCTAATTGTACCTCAGGTTCATTATACCTACCACTGATTGAAAAAAACATATCTTCATAAGACCCTCAATTTACTCATCCTCATTAAGTATGCTGTCTATACATGTATGTTTCCTTGAATTTTCAGAAGCTCTTTCTTAAGAATATACATATATCTCCATATTCATGTTAATTCTCTATATTCAACTCTAAGTCAGTACAAGTCAGGATGTAACATTTCACATATTTTTGTATAAACACCTACTTTTCATCATTCCATGTACACCCATATGATTTTCCAGGAGCATTTAAAATTTAATTTTTAATTTTCAGTGTGAATGTGTCTTATCCATCCCACTTAATCAGATATAAGATTCAAACTCAAGTTCTCTTATTTACATATTTTGTTAAGACTCAACTGACTCATCCTTGTGTAATATTTTATGTACTCACATATACATTACCACATGTTCTCATAAGGATATAGTCATGATTATTTATATTATTCCACATTTATTTTGAATCTCTCACCCTAACTTTAGTCAGCACAATAACTCATTTTATAGTTCACCTTAATCTGTATCTAATTCCATCTTTTCTTCAATACAGGAACATTAATATGTATTTTACTTTGTTTTATGCTTCATTTTTCGATTTTCAATCTCCCATTTCTATATGCATCACTTAATACTGCCAGGTACCTCTCTGACAAGTGGTGTTTCCCCACATGCTGTATTACAACATTGGAGAAGGAGACCAAGGGAAGCATTGAAGCTGGGTTTCTTAGAGAATCGATGTGTAGATGTCTTTCAGGAAGGAGAAGATGGCCATAGGTGGTATTGGGATCTCAAGAATGACATGTGTATTCCCTTTTTATATGTCTTTACCTTCTTTGTTTTCCTCTTCTTTTCACCTTCTGTCTCTTCTGATTTGTGACTATGTACAGCATATGCTTGGTTAGATGGTCAATTGACTTCAAAACAATACATAGTGAAGAATCTCCAGGTGAAGGTAATTAAGCAGGGATTGGCATAATTAACATCTTTTCAGGAAAGGAATCATTAGCAACAAGTGGCAGCTGGGGCAGTTTGGAATAAAATGATTAGAGGAAGGCCTCTGAAAGCATGAAAATTTTAATAGCTCTCTCAATTTCCAGACTCAATTTGGAATTTTCTTTCCATTCAGACTCAACTATTCTATCTACACTGACAGTCTTTCTAATTCTGGCTTCTCTGGTATATCCAGTATGAGACTCATTCTGGTTTCCACTTATGGACAAAATACAGTTTCCACTGACTCTCACTTTATTCATGCCTGGGTAGGATTTTACACACTTATGTAGGTTTTTTCACATATTTTCAGATGAACTCTCTTATGAATATATGTATTTCCCAAAATTTAGGTTAATTCTCTCACACTAAACTAAGTAAATAAAATATTGGCTAAAAATTTTAACTCTCCCTCTAAATTTTAACACTCCTTCCTAAATATTCTTAATTCCAGGTACTCCAATGTGAATTTCCAAGTCTATTTTACCTTCTATTTTCCTGCTTTTGTTACATTGTATACAATTTTTTTACATATTTTATAGGAGATTTGACTTGGTTTCTCATATTTGGATTTGACCTGGTTTCTCATGTTTACATAAATAATTTTATTATGGTTCTCTGTTTACACATGTTTGTGTAAATGGAAATAAATCCATTTCCATTTTCCCTTCTATTATCAGAAGTATATTTTCATGAATATTCATATTTCTCCATTAGTGTGTGAATTCTCTATCCCTAACCCTAAGTCAGTACATACTATTATATAAAATTTTATATATTGCTCTCCCAATCCTAAATTTCTTTAAATCCAGGTATACCACAATGATTTTTAAATATGTACCACCATTTTTTATATCAATTTCAAATTTGCATACTATACACTGTATATTCTGAATGAGGTTCAGCTTCTTTTGCCCATAATTCTATAAAATATTTTTATATGACACTCACTTGCCTCATTTCTCTTATAAGTTTGATATATTTATGTATGTTTTCCCACATATTTTCTGAAGTTCATTCTTTTTTTTAATATATTTTTTTTTAGTTGTTGATGGATACAATGTCTTTATTTTATTGCTTTGTATGTGGTGCGGAGGATCGAACCCAGGGCCTCACGCATGCGAGGCAAGCACTCTACCACTGAGCTACAATCCCAGCCCCTGAAGTTCATTCTTAGGAATTTGCCTATATCTCCATAGTCATGTTAATTCTCTAACCCTAACCCTAAGTCAGTGAAAATTGGATACATTAATGAACTTATTTTCAAAACAATTTATCTGTTTTTGTTCATTTAAATGCCATATTATAGATTTTAAAATGTGTTTGGTATTTTATGTTCAAATGTCAATGTTCAGTGTGTATACCTCACACTTTTAATTTTACCTAAGGTTCATCCTACCTACCATGGATTGACATAGTATATTTTCACAAGACCCTCAATTTACTCATTCTTGTTTAGTATTCTATCTATATATGTTTGTTTTCTCATATTTTCATAAGCTTTTTCTTAGGAGTATACATATAACATCATATTTATGTTAATTCTCTAAATTGATCTCTAAGTCAGTACAAGTGAGGATGTAACTTTCACATATTACTGTATAAACACAAATTTTCTTCTTTTCTTGTACACCCATATGATTTTCCAAGAATATTTAGGCTTTAATTTGTAGTTTTTATTATGAATGTTTCTTATCCATTTCACTTAATCAGATATGAGATTCAACCACATGTTCTCCTATTCACATAATATATTTGTTATGATTCACTGTGACTCATCCTTGTGCAATATTTTATGTACTCACATATGCTTTACCACACTTTCTCAGAATGACATAGTCAATATTCTTTATATTATTCACATTTATATTAAATCTCTCACTCTAACCTTAGGACAATATCTGATTTTATATTTCAATTTAATCTTTACCTAATTCCATATTTTCTTAAATCTGAGAACATTAAAATGTATGTTACTGTGTATTTTGCTAATTCTTTTCAATTTTCAATCTTCCATTTCTATACACATCACTCTAATACTGCCAGGTACCTCTGTCAAATAATGTTTTACCACATGCTGAATTACAACATTAGAGAAGCAGACCCAGGGAAGCATTGAAGCTGGCTTTATTGCATGGTGGTAGAGTAGATGTCTCTTGGGGAGGAGTAGCGGGACACAGTGCGATATCCGGATCCAAAGAAGTACATGTGTGTTCTTTTTTTATATGTCTACACATTCTTTGTTCTCCTTTTCTCTTCACCTTCTGTCTCATTTCTGCTTTGTGACTATGCCCAGCATATCCTTGGTGAGATGGTTAATTGGCATCATGTCAATATATAGAGAAGAATCTCTAGGTGCAGGCAATTGGGAAGGGAGGTGCATAATTAACATCTTCCAGGAAGAGAATCATTACAAACAGGTGGTAGCTGTGGCTGTTTGGAATGAAAAGGTTGGAGGAAGGCCTCTGAAAGCATAAACATTTCAATAGCTCTTCAAATTTCCAGGTTCAATTTGGACATTTCTTTCTATTCTGACTCAACTTTTCTATCTACTCTGACAGTCTTTCTAATTCTGGCATCTGCAGTATATCTACTATAAGACTTATTCTGGCTTCCACTTATGCATAAAATAAAGTTTTAAGAATCGAGGTAAAGCATCCCTGGAAAGATGGGGCAAACTTCTTCTTCAAAAGTAGATGACTCTGCATTTTACTCATGCCAGGGTAGGATTCTGTACATTCATATATGTTCTTTCACATATTTTCAGATGTACTTTCTTATGAACACACATATTTCACTGTATTCAGATTAATTCTCTCACCCTCAACAGAGTCAGTAAAATAGTGGATAAAAATTTTAACTCTCACTCCAATTTCCTATGTATTCTTAATTCCAAATACTCCAATATAAATTTCCAAGTCATTTCAACTTTTATTTTCATGCTTTTTTTTTACATCGTATACAATGTTGATTCATATTTTATAGAAGATTTGATCAGTTTTCTCATATTTACATAAGGCATTTTCTTATGGTTCTTGTGGAGGCTTGCCTTGAGATGGTGCTGAGCAGCCAGCTCAGGACTGACCACACTGCCCTGAGAGAGCCACATCACCTTTATTGGCTGATCTGCTTCTGTGCTTGCAAACAAAGCATGGCCCTAACCTAAATGAATCTATACCATTACACATGGGCAGCCCCCTTCTGCATCCTTAGCTTAGAAACAGGACATCGCTGGACCCCTTTCCCTATATAAACCTGTAACCTCCCCTCCATAAATCAGTTCTTGCTTGTGACGAGACTCCCCGGTGCATGGTGATTTCATGCTGGGTGGCTTTACTTGTTCTCAGTCCGTGTTTGTTGGGGGTTCCTGGGGAGCTCCTCCCACCTGCTGATTGAGAGGGAGATTGCTACCTGGCTGGGGGAACTCCGATATCTGGCACCCGGAACAGGGACATGAAGGGGCCGAGTAACCTGGGATGTCACAAGGACCTGACTTATACATAGTTGGCCGACTGAGATAATTGGAGGGAATCGAGGTAAAGCATCCCTGGAAAGATGGGGCAAACTTCTTCTTCAAAAGTAGATGACTCTGCATTTAAAGCACTGAAATACATGCTTAAAAGCAGAGGCTTAGAGATTTCAGATACTCAAGCCGAGAAAGTCTGGGAGGTGCTTATTCACTTGGCTCCTTGGCTTCCAGCAGCTAATTTCTTTAATGTAGATACCTGGAACAAAGTAGAGCAATTAGTGCACATACAAGAAACCAATTCAGGAGAAAATCCTCCTGTGGGAGTATATCCCACACTTATGGCTTTAAAGGGTTGCTTTGCACCTGATCCACCTCCTAGAACAAAGAAGGGAAACTCAACACCTCCTCTCTCCAAGATGTGCTCTGAGAAGGGAGCTCCTATCGGAGAACAAGCAGCTCCTCCTTTCTCTGAGACGCACTCTGAAAGGGGAACTCCTATCAGAGAACAAGACTCTAATTCTCAAGCTCAGGGGGGAAAAGGCAACCTTACCACATCCCCTGTGCACCCTTCAGAGGCCCAAAGCCAACAGGGCTCCCCCCTCCCCACCGCCTTGGCTCCTCCGGAGGAATCTCCTCCCAGCCTGCCGCCATACTGTCTTCCTCCAACCCAAGGTTTCCCACCGCTTAGTTCAAATGGTGGGAAACCACCACCCCTTTGCTCTAATAGGGAGGAGCCAATGCCATCTTGCCTTTGTTATGGTGAGTAGAAGCCACCGCCATCTTGTTTTGAGGGTGGGTCTCTGCCGCTGGCTCAGACCCAGCCGCCTCCTTGTCTTTCCAATGAGAACAATAGCCTGCCATTTATTAACTTTTCTGAAGCCCCACACATGCCTATTTGGGCTTTCTCTGTTAATATTAATCCAGGAGGCAATAGTCCAGCCGCCTGGTATCCCTGGGAGCCCCACGATTTAAAGGAGCTTAGGAAGGCTATAGAAGAGGATGGGCCTAACTCCCCTTGGGTGGAATCTATTTTACAAGGCCTGGCATACCAGCAATGCACTGCTCAAGATTGGGTAAACTTAGCAAGAGCTGTCCTTCCTGGGGCCCTATATGTAAAATGGCTTGCATTTTTTACAGATGAATGCCACCTACAGGCAGACAGAAATCAAAATGCTGATCCCGTGGTTCCTATTACTTATGAGATGCTATCAGGATCTAGTGATCAATATCATACTGGCCTCCAGCAAGCCACTGTTCTGGCTCCATATAGAGAACAAGTGAGAGCATTAGGGCTGGTGGCTTGAAGAAGGCTAGAAGAAGGGCCTACAGAGCCTTCAATCTCTGGCATTATTCAGAAACCAGATGAAGAGCTCGCCTCCTTCATAGAAAGGGTGAGTTGGAATATCAAAAGAAAAGTCCCAGCTGGGCCCTTATGCGGGAACAAATTATTAACAAATTATTAAAATGATGGTTTGGGAAGGAATGGCCGCTGATCACAAGCTGGCATGCACAGAGTTAAAAGAACAATCACCAGGGCACTGGGTCATAGCCTGCAAAGACGTAGGAACCCATGCCCACCAATCTGAAATGCTGACCATGGCTTTACAAGCCCAGGCAACTTCCATAATGGACTCTATAACAGAAGTATATTTTCATGTATATTTATATTTCTCCATTATTGTGTGAATTCCCTATCCCTAAACCTAAGTCAGTACAAACTATGATATAAAATATTATATATTGCTCTCTCAAATCCTAAGTTTCCTTAAATAGAGGTAGAACACAATAATTTTTAAATGTGCATCACCATTTCTTTTTTATATCAATGTTAAATTTGCATACAAAATACTGTATATCCAGAATGAGGTTCAGCTTGTTTTGCCCATTGTCATATAAAATATTTTCATATGACACTCACTTGCCTAATTTTTCTTTAAAATTTTATATATATATATGTGTGTGTGTATTCCCACATAATTTTAGAAGTTTATTTTGAGGAATTTGCTTATCTCCTTAGACATGTTAATTCTCCAACCCTACTCCTATGTCATTTCAAATTGGATACATTACTGTACCTACTTCCAAATCAATTTTTAGGTTTTCTTCCATCCAGATGTCTTATCATAGATTTTCAAGTGTGTTTGGCAGTCTATGTTTAAATGTCAATGTTCAGTGTGCATACCTCACACTTTTAATCATACCTGAAATTCATGCTACCTACAACTGATTGACATAATATATTTTTGTAAGACTCTAAATTTACTCATATTTGTTTAGTGTTCTGTCTATATAAGTATGTTTCCTCATATTTTTAGAAGCTCTTTCTTAAGAACATATATATATATATATAATTTCATATTTATATTAATTCTCTAAATTTGTCTAAGTCAATACAAGTCAGTATGTATCATTTTATATATTTCTGCATAAACACCAAATTTTCTTCATTCCATGTACACCCATAAGATTTTCCAGGATTATTGTCTTTAATTTTCTCTGTGAATGTTTCATATCCATACTACTTAATCACATATGAGATTCAAACTTATGTTCTCATATTTAGATAATATATTTGGTATGAGTCACTGTGAGTCATCCTTGTGTAATATTTCATGTACTCTCATATGCATTGCCACATGTTCTCAGAAGGACATAGTCATGATTCTTTATATTATTCCATATTTATGTTAAATCTATCACTTTACCCTTAGGGAGAACAGTATCTGATTTTATAGTTCACATTAATCTGTACCTAATTCCATCTTTTCTTAAATCCAGGAATATTAATATGTATTTTACTGTGTATTTAGGTTGGTCTTTTCAATTTTCAATCTTCCATTTCTATATGCATCATGGTAATACTGCCAGGAACCTCTAAAGAATGATGATTCCCCACATGCTGAATTACAATATTAGAGAAGGAGACTGAGGGCAGCATTAAAAGTGGGTTTATTGGAGAGTGGTAGTGTTGATATCTCTCAGGAAGGAGAAGATGGCCATGGGTGGTGTCTGGATCCCAAGTAGGACATGTGTATTTTTTTTTATGTCTATGCCTTCTTTTTTTTTTTTTATAGAAAATTCCTTTATTATAGTGCAAATAACTTTTAACAGTGACATAACATAACAACACATATAGCAACATTTTACACCATGCAGTAAATAAGAAAGTGTTTCTTTGAAAATATGTCATCATAGGAACATTTTTCCTACATTAATGCTGAAAAATTGCCAAGGCTGCTTCTCTCAAGGCAACAGGGCTCAATGGAAGGACTTGCCATTGAACAAATCATCAATCCTAAGATCTCTTAGGTGGGGGGTCTGAACTGAGGTTGGTAAGATTTGAAAAAGGGTTTCAAAATTTATAAAAATAATTTTAAGACAATTCTGGGACAACCCAGAGAGCAGAAGTTACTTCCATTAGCTTTTAAGTAGATATACACATTCACTCTAATTTTGCTGCTAAAATAGATTGTCTAAAGCCTTCCTTTTATTTCCCCAGAGCCTGATTGTTATTCCTTGGTTTGGATTATTGCAAAACTAGGGCTCTGGTCAGAAATAACTCCTTACATATGCAAACACATTCCTGTGAAGCTTTAAATTGCACTTTCTATCCTGAAATTCCCACCTTAGACCTCACAGGCCCAGGAGAGGGTGTGAACAGGTTCCAGTTTATAGCTAACCATTAGGATGGAGGGATTAGCCCTGTACTCATTTAGCTATACCTAAATGGAATCATCACATCATTGAGATTAATCCCAGTGGACTTATCCAAGAGGTTCCCACTGACCTCATAGGAACAGGAAGGGTTAACATACATTTTCAGGGCTTGGTTGCTAATGAGTTAGCTGATAGGCAGAGAGAACACAGCTACTTCTAATCAGTTACACTCCCTGCTCCTCTAGTTTCTGTTGAATTATGCAGTGGGTAGGAATGGTTGACCACTCCAAAGAGTCCTCCCCTGGGATCATCCAGCAGTTGAACCAAAATCCCTACAAAAATATTTCAGGGTGCCCTCTAAATCTCTCTATAAATACTCCTCAAAAGTGGCTTTATAAGCCATAAGAAGTTAATCACAGGCTTGAAAATACCTGGAGCCAATGAACAGCCCTTCTGGCTGAATATGGCTAAGTCAGCTGGTACATAAAGCTTTTTAATATGCAGCCAGTACTGTTGGATGAAATATCTTATATAACACCATAGAACTGTGCTAAACAGTTTCAAAGTTGAGAAGAATCCAAATATATCACCTATAAAAATTCATGATTTTAGTTTGCTTTGTTTATCTTAGACTTTGGTACTGAAACACTGTCTACCTTTCTGGCACGTGAAAATGACATCGCCACTTCAGTGCCTCTGCATGTCATGTAAAAAAAACTCAAAAGCAAAGCAGGACAAGGACGTGTCATAACAAGACGCAGTATGCTGTACAAACAAAACCTAAATTATATATAAATACACTCCCGCCCCAACACCCCTTTCTTCCCCCACTACCTGGCCAAAGCAATGCCAAGGGTCCTTCTCTCCAGAGCCAATGCAGCTTGGGAAGTCCAGCACCCGGGACTCCAACCATCCCTGGCCCTGTGGTGGCATTTACAGTCTGCAGCCTCCTGCTGGAGCTGCTCCACCGTTTGATCAGTTTTGCAAGTGAAGGGTGACTCCTAAGACTTCACTGGAAGCACTCACATTATTGGCTGGACTCAAAGACCTGGAGTCCTGGGAGTTAACCTTTCAGATAAACTAACTGGACCCTTTCCTAATCTGTATCCCATCTTATCCTACTATCTCCTCCAAGCTACTAGCTCCTCCCAGCCACAGAGCCAACACATTAGGAAGCATCTTTTACTCTGAAGCTCCAAAGGCATTGCTTTGGGATACTGGTGAGGGTCATATAAGAAAAGTTATACAATGAGATAACAGCTTGAGTTGATGTAAATTATTTCCAAGTAAGTAATCAAATTTGATTTCTGCTTTACACTACATTACAAAACCATTTTCATATACTTTAAAAAGTTTATATAATAATCATTCAAAAATGATCTATGCAATCCCCTCTCTTGTATCTTCAATGAATTTAATAACAACTTAATGAGCTATTATGTAAAGCTAGGGAGAAGTATTTAATTAGCCTTAAGGAAGCCAATAGTGTGCTAATTCAGAGTTAGGAGAAAAAGCAATATAAATAGAATTTTACATAATCAACAACATGAAAAGCAGTTTTATCGAAATGTTGCAAATTTTTTCCAAAAGCACAACAATTTATATTAAGAGATCCTATGTTCAGGGGTATGGAGGATAGGACCCAACTCTTTAAGATATAAATTCACCTGTTTTATGATTGTAATATGTAATTTCCCCTCTCAGACCTAAGATATTTGTACATTCAAAAGTTCATAATTTGCTGTTCTTGAGACATTACTCATTCTCTAATACATATGTTGAATATAAATAAATAACTACAAGAAAGCTTCAAAAATCTGAACTGACATTATACTGTGCAAAAAAGAAAAAGAAAAATAAATAAACCTTGAACAACCTACATTCTATGTAAATACCCTGACTAAAATGTTGGTTGTGCTACACAATTCTACTTTAGTGCAGAAAAGTGTTGATTTCGGTGTACCATTGTTGTTTTTAATGTCTTTAGCACTTTTGTTTCTAAACATCATCTTGCTTTGAAATGACAAATAATTTTCTATCCAATCACAAATAATCACAAATTCATTTTAGTTTCATCTGAATAAAATCCAGCATACATGTATTACTTCGTTTTGGGAATAATGGCTCAGTGTCTTTGTCCGACAGCTTTCTTCCTATGGACGAACCATAGCTGAAGTTGTCATTTTGGGCTTAAACTGCACAGAAAGAAGAGACAGTGAAGCTTGCCTTTTGTTTTTCTTTTTAAGTCTCCAGATCTTGCTGGGACATTTCTTCTAGACCGACAGTCATATGGTTGTGGCACCTGATCCTATTTGAAATAGAAGTGGTTTAAATGCTGTCAGCCAAGCTTGGTGATCTGGAGGTCCCCATTTATCTTTATGGTGTCAATCGCAGATAATGTTTGAATGCGATGGTAAAAATCAAAGATGTCCATCCACAAACACTCTGAAACGTGGGTGCTCACAAAGAATTTCCACCCTGAATGGCTGGTCTGGGATGAATGGAAAGTAAGGGATGGCTGACTGTTCTTCACCTCTTTCTCCAGATATACAAGAATTTCTGAGTAGCTGTAGGTCTGTGAGCACAGCTTTGAGTTCAATTGCCACGTCAGCAGGAGGATCTTCGGAGTCACCGCAGGTCAAGCTGATTGCAAAGCTTTCTGGGTTGAGGTCTACAATGCCCATCACTAACACCTTCTTGCCTGGTCTCATGCCACCTTTAATGTGCCCACAAAATGGAACTATCAATCGTGGGAAGTACACGTCCGCTTGAACTGGAGAGCCCAAGGAGTTGTTTAAATGCCCATCATCTAGTTTCACCACGGCATCACTGTTGGCCACCGATACCGCCATGTTCTTGCACCGCGCGGTAGGGTGCACCGCTGGCGCCAGGCGACGGGGGTTGAGGGACGCGGCGCGCGGGCGGGGATCCCTGGGCGGTCCTACGCTGAGTGGGGGCGCGGGTCCGAGGCTGGCGCGGGCGCGCACACACTCGCGGGGGCTCGCGTGCGCACGCCCGGGCCGGCGCCTACCCAGCAGGCAGGGCCCAAGAGGAGGGGGAGGGGAGGAAGAGGCGGCGTGGCCGGGAGGTCTAAGGTGGCCGCAGCTGCTGGGACCTCGAGTGCGGCTGGCGAGTCGGGGTTGGCCCCGCTGCCGTTGCTGGTGCGGTTGCCCAAGAAAGAAAGGTGGCGAGGGCCGCGCTGTGCCGGTCCTGGGTGGCATTTAAAGGCCGCCGGTCCCGGTCGGGCACCGGGAACAGGGCCGTCTATGCCTTCTTTGTTCTCCTCTTCTCTTCATCTTCTGTCTCATTTCTGCTTTGTGAATATGCCCAGCATATGCTTGGTGAGATGGTCAGTTGGCATCAGGCCAATATATAGAGAAGAACATCTAGGTTCAGGTAATAGGGTAGGGAGGGCGTAATTAACATCTTTCCGAGAAGACAATTATTAGCAACAGGTGGCAGCTGGGGTACTTTTCAATAAAATGTTGAAGGCAAGCCTCTGAAGTCAGGAACACTTCAATAGCTCTCCAACATGCCAGACTCAACTTTGACTTTCCTTTCCATTCTGACCCAACTTTTCTCTCTGTACGGACAGTCTGTCTAACCCTGACTTCTACGGTATATCCAATATGAAACATTCTGGTTTTTTGTTATAAACAAAATACAATTTCCAATGACTCTCACTTTACTCATGCTGCATTAGCATTGTATACACTCTTGGAATATATTTTACATATTTTCTGATGTACTTTCTATGAATACACATATTTCCAGAAATTCAGTTTATTTCTCCCAACCTCAACTAAGTCATTAAAATATTGGATAAAAATTGTACCTGTCACTCCAAATTCCTAAAGTTTCTTAATTCTAGGTACCCCAATGTAATTTTCCAAGTCTATTTTACCTTCCATTTTCATGGTTTTTGTTACATTGTATACATTGTTTTTACACATCTTATAGAAGAATTGACTATGTTTTTCATATTAAAATAATGTATTTTCTTATGGTTCTCTCATAACACGTTTGTGTAAGACTCTACAAATTTTCAGAAGTGTATTCTTATGAATATTCATGTTCTCTATTATTGTGTGAATCCCCTAACCCTGTCTGTAGAAAATATTATATGAAATTTTACATATATTTTCTATTTTCAGAAGTGTATTCTTATGAATATTCATGTTCTCTATTATTGTGTGAATCCCCTAACCCTGTCTGTAGAAAATATTATATGAAATTTTACATATTGCTATCTTGAATCCTAAATTTTCTTAAATCCAGGTACACCACAATAATTTTTAAATGTGTATCTCCATTTATTTTTATATTAATGTTAAATTTGCATAGAAAACACTGTATATCCTGAATGAGCTTCACTTTGTTTTGCCCATTGTCATATAATATATTTTCATATGACACTCTGTTGCCTCATTTCTCTTTAAAATTTTATATATTTATGCATGTTTTCCCACTTATTTTCAGAAGTTTATTCTTAAGAATGTTCCTATACCTCAATAGACATGTTAATTCTCTAACACTAACCCTGTCAGTACAAATTGGATACATTATTGGAAATCAATTTTTAGATTTTGATTTTGAAATCAATTTTTAGATTTTCTATCATCCAGAAGTCATATTATATATTTCCAAGTGTGTTTGGAATTCTATGTACAAATGTCAATGTTCAGTGTCCATACATTAAACTTTTTAATCATACCTGAGTTTCATCCTACCTACGACTGATTGACATAATGTATTTTCATAAGACTCTCAGTTTACCCAAATTTGTTTGGTATTCTGTCTATATATGTATATTTCCTCTTGTTTTCAGAAGGTCTTTCTTAAGAAAAAATATATCTCCCTATCATGTTAATTTTCTAAATTTATGTCTAAGTCAGTGCAAGTCAGGATGTAACATTTAACATTTCTGTATAAACACCCACTTTTCTTTGTTCCATGTGAACCTATCTGATTTACCAGGTATATTTAGACTTTAATTTTTAATTTCCATTGTGAAAGTTGCATTTCAATCCCACTTAATCAGATATGAGTTTCAAACTCAAGTTATCATATTTACATAATATATTTGTTATGAGTCACACTGACTCATCCTTGTGTAATATTTTATGTACTCACATATACATTACCACACATTCACAGATGTACATAGTCATGATTATTTATATTATAAAATATTCCACATTTATACTAAAACTCTCACCCCAACATTAGTTGGGACAATATATGATTTTATAGTTCACCTTCAGCTGTATTCAATTTCATATTTCTTAAATCCAGAAACATGTATTTTACTGTGTATTTTGCTTGTACTTTTCAATTTTCAATTTTTTATTTCACTATGGATCGCTGTAGTACTGCTAATTACCTCTGAAAAATGGTGTTTCCCCACATGCTGAACAACATTAGAGAAGCAGACCACAGGAAGCATTGAAGCTGGGTTTCTTGGAGAGTGGTAGCATAGATGTCTCTCAGGAAGGAGAAGAGGACCATAGGTTGTATCTGGATCCTAAGAAGGACACGTGTATTATTTTTTTATATGTCTATGCCTTTTTTGTTCTGCTCTTTTCTTCATCTTCTCTCTCATTTCTGATTTTTGACTATGCCCAGCACATGCTTGGTGAGATGGTCAATTGATGTCGAGCCAAACATAGAGGAGAGGCTCAAGGTGCAGGTCCTTTGGCAGGGAGGGTCATAATTAACATCTTTCTGGGAAGACAATCATTAGCAACATGTGGCAGCTGGGGCAATTTTGAATGATAATGTTGGAGGAAGGCCTCTTAAGGTATGAACATTTCAATTGCTCTCCAACTTGCGATACTCAATTTGGACTTTTCTTTCCATTCTGATTCAACTTTTCTATCAACACTGACAGTCTTTGTAATTCTGGCTTCATTGGTATAAGCAATATGAGACTCATTCTCGTTTCAACTCATGGACAAAATACAATTTCCAGTGACTCTCATTTTACTCATACCTGGGTAGGATTCTATACACTCACATAAGTTTTTCACATATTTTCTGTTGCACTTTGTTATGAATGTACATATTTCTCAAAATTCAAGTTAATTCTCTCACCTTCAAATAAGTCAGTAAAATATTGGATAAGAATTTTACCTGTTTCTCTAATTTCTTAAATTTCCTTAATTCTAGGTATCCCAGTATAAATTTCTGAATCTATTTCATTTTGTATTTTCATGTTTTTTGTTACATTCTATACATAGTTGATACATATTTTATAAAAGATTCAACCAGGTGTCTCTTATTTACATAATGTATTTTCTTATGGTTCTCTGTTGACACATATTTCTGTAAGATTCTATGAACCCATCTACAATTTTTCTTCTATCATCAGAAGTATATGCTCATGAATATTCATAATTGTCCATAATTGTGTGAATCGCCTATCTCTATCCCTAAATCAGAGCAAAATGATATAAAATTTAACATGTTCCTCTTTTAAATCCTAAATTTTCTTAAATCCAGGTACACCACAATATTTTTTAAATATGTATCACCATTTATTTTTTATATCAATGTTAAATTTGTATACAAAACATTGTTAATTTTGAATGAAGTTCAGCTGGTTTTGCCCATAGTCACATTATATATTTTCATATCACACTCATTTGCCTCATTTCTCTTTAAAATTTTATATTTTCAGTTTTTCTTTTTGTTTCATCCAACCCACACCTCTCCCCAAGGAGTGCAACACAGAAGTCTCTGCAGGAACAGCAAAGTTATTGAGGAAATAGGCATACAGGCTAATCTTTTCAGGTCACCTCTCCTTTCCTTTTAGAGTGACCCCAAAATGAGGGTTTCAGAATTTCTTATGGGGGGGCTAGATACATGACCCAGGAAAACATGATTTGGCAAATATTCAACCTATAGTTATTTACAGTTCAACTGTGATGGCACCTCCTATGTCCCTTTTAAGTTCCTGGAAGTTTAGGTAACTGGCCAGGAGTTCTGGCAGCCTGTACTTTAGCCCCATCCATGAGAAACAAGCATAGCAATGCATTAATCATAGAAGCACAAAAAGCAGGTTAGTAGACATGTAGGCCTGAGCCATTTTGAGTTTGGATATTGCATTCCCTTCTTTTCTAGTGAATGGAGTCAAACATTTGACTCATCATTATCTATATGGAGGGGCTTATAGTGGGACAAGAGTACCATGAGTTTAACAGCACTAATTATTTGTTTTATATAGTTAACCAGACAGTTAATAATTCAGGGGCCTATTAACCTTTTTCTCTTAAATTTTCTTGGACCAGAGCTAATATGTCCCTAAAGACTCCTGATTGGTTTGCGTAGAAGCAATAAGTTTCTCCTAGGGCTACACATGAACTTCCCTTCTATAAGTTAAGATCTCTGTGGTTCTTTCTGGAGGGCTACTTCTGCTAAGGAATCTGTTTTTTGAGGTAAGAAAGAGAAGACTCTAAGTGCCTTACATCTTGTTCTTCTTGTTAGCTGAGGTTTTTAAAGTTCTGATTACTGATAATAAGGGAAGTTTTGTCTAGGGCAGTGTATCCTGCTAATCCTAGCCCCACTAACAAGGATAAAAACACTGGGGCAGCTCATTTTACCCTGTTTGTAGGTGAACTCGTAAGACATTCACGGCCTGCATCTCATCTGTACCAAAATATTTGTGGCTTAATGTGTACTAAAGCACAAAGTACTTTAGATCCATCATTTTCAAAATATCAGGCACTGATACAGGGAGTAATACTAGAAGTACAAGCAAACCAAGGAGAAGGAGGGGCCTTGAAAACATAACTGAGAAACTGAGGCAGAAAGGAGTTATTTGGTAACCTAGTCCCCAACATTCCCCACTGATTTTATGGGACTAATTAAATCATTAATTTATTATCATCAGTATGAGTCCTAGATGCTATTGTTTATCCTCTCCACTATGAGAGTACACTTGGGGAAAATGTGAACAGTCAAAAAATTTGTTCCATCCTGATGCACCAAAAAGATCTAGGGATAAGCTGGGAGTTATTCCTCATAAAGAGGCAATACAAATGCCCTCTGAAACCACGTAGAAATTAACCAACAGTCCTGAGTAACATTAGGTTTTGTCCAATTAGAGGTAGGAGTTGGGCTGATGAAATATGTTGTTTTAGCAGCTCATATCTTACAACATTTTTTAAAAACCCACACCAGGCTCCATTTTGTGAATTGACTTGATTGCCTATTTACATTGAATGTACTTTTCCTCTAATTTTAGGAAACTCCTAATGCTGTAAGAAAAAGTGTGACAACCACTCTTGCTGCTTCTAACTGAGAGGGAGTGATATGCAGTGGGGCAAGCAGTTTGGAGTCCCTTTTTATAAATTGAGTCAAGGGGTCCATGATGAAAGTCTGATTCAGAAAGAACAGGTTGTCAATT
>PVHX01015497.1:0-18442 GCA_004024805.1 Geosciurus inauris
GAAATACCATCTCCCAGCCAGCTTCTGGATATCATCATACAGCTACCCGGGCAGGAATTTCACTTGCGCGTGTAAGCAGGGCCACCAGCCAGCAGCCATTGCCACAAGCAGAGTGACTTCAGCAGCAAGCGGCAGCGGAGCTCAGCCGCAGCGGCTCAGCCCAGGGCTCGCCCCGGGCGGGGCCTGCTTCTACAGGGGTTCCTCGCTCCAACGCCCACCCAACCAGGCAGGGCCCCTAGCAGTTGCTCCCGTGGACACACAGCCCCAGCCGCTAGCCACTTGGGTGCCCAAATTCAGGGAAAGAGTCGCTCCAGAGACCCCAGCGGAGACAGCCCGCCGCACTTCCGCTCCAGAGCTCCGGTGCACCGGCAGGAGCCGCAGAAATGGGATATTAAAGTAGTTTGCAATATTATCCCCATATTACTGATAAAATAAAGAACTTGCCCGAGGTTACATAGCTAGTAATTGGAGGAATTAAGAATTGCTTTCATGATATCTAGACACAGAGTCCATCTACTCTTCTATGCTACATCATCTATGTCCTCTTGCCTATATGCTGTTAACTCTGAATCTAAATCATTCAGCTTTCAGTTTAGAGACAATGAAATTTTTTGTGCCCAAATCTGTTACAAGAAACTCTTCCAATTAGCCAAGTCTTTAGATTTTAGCCAAAGAAAAATAGCAAATAATACCTAATCTGTTCTGTTATGATGACTGTCTTATTTGCAACTGAGTAGATTCAAATTTTACTCTTATTTCATTTCCTTTTTCATTCAACTATTGAAGTTGTTCTTGGATCACCAAATGTGACTCCTTATGAACTTATTCCCCCTACTAGGGACATATGCATCTGTGAACTGGATAGACCATATCTATCAGAGGATTATAATTCATATTGAAAGCCTTTTTTCATGTGTAATGGGGATAATGGAATATGTGTTATTTGGAGCTTCCGTTCTAGCATAGAATTTCATCATTTGTATATAATAACTCTTAAAAACATTTGATGTATAATTGGTTTCTCTATCTCATTAGATTTAGCTGTATTAGTATGGTAAATTTAACCATCCCCTGATTAATCTGATTCCACTTGGTTTCTTTAATGAACCTTTTGATGTCTGAATACTTGGCATATACTCGAGATGTTTTTAGAAAATCTTTCCAATTTTGATATCCACATAGAGATGGCATGCTTCTATTATATAATGATCATGGACCCGCTAGCAGGTCTCCAACCAAAGCCTTCCTTTAAAGAAACCAGTCTTATTTTTATAGGGGTGGTGCCAGCACTGGGAGGAAGAACATGAGTGAAATGCTCACGTGCTGTTTAAACAGGTTGCTGAAAATAATTGCGACTTGTCTCAGAATCTCCTAGAAGGTATTCCCAGCCCCACTCTTTGTTTGCTTTCTGATTTGAGTGCTGTTTTCAGCCATATTGTATAAACCTACCAGGAGCTTATTTGGTTTAGACATAGCAATGCTACCCAGGCTGTCGAGGGGATGGTTACAAATCTAAAACAAACACATTCCCCAGCACTTATGAGGTCTCACTTTGTATGCCTTCATGAATGTGAAGCTTTTTTTCATTTTCCCAATTGAGTCCCCAGACCTATTATTAGCATATTATGATTTACAAGAGAGTGGTTTTTTTAAATAACAACACTGAGAAAACAAAACCCATTTGTTCATCCCAAGAGGTTTGAGAGCACATTATAAGCACAGGGTGGTCAGAATAAAAACTGATACAAGTACACAGTCCATGATTGCTCCTAATTGGACAAAACATCCAATTAGAGCCAAAAGGCTAGGAAGCAAATTGTTTACCACAGTAAATCATTCTCATAAATATAATTATTTAAAACATTTGAACTCTGTTTAAGGGTATAAATAGTGATGTGGGCTTCAGAAGGAACAGCAGACAGCTGGCTGACTTTAAATCTTCTTGGTAACCACATTGAAGGCTGCCAGGGCTTCTACTGTTCCATTTTAGCTAAAGGCAGGATTACCGAAGCTGCATTATATCCTCCATCTCATTTTCAGCTCTATTGCACCAATTATGCTGCATTGAGGCTTATAGGGGCTTACATTGAGTTTCAGATAGATGGAAGAAGCCAGTCTATATTCTTTGTGATAAAAATAGTCATTAATTACTGAGACTTGTAAACCGCTTAGCATCCTTCTTAATGTGGCCCATCAGGTGCTTCTCATTCTATAGCTAATCAGCAAAAGAGGAGAAAAATCCTCAGGAAGAAGATGATCTTTCTTGGCTCAAACAGAAAGCCAAGGTTAAAAATAAATCTAAAATGTACTGAAAACCTAAGCCAATATGCACACACTGGCAAAATACTGCCTTTGCTTTTCTACCAAAGTTGATTAGAGAAGTTTCTTACAAAATTATCGTATGTGGAAATTAATTATCAATGTAATATTTTCTCCTGATACAGAGTTGCAGGTTTGGATGCCTATTAAACAATACAATATATTCTGAGGTGTGAGATGCATGAAAAAATGTTTACAAATAGCTCAAATGGAGATAGATAATTATCTAAAGAAAAGTGAAATGTCATAGGAATCCATAAAGTATTGTGGTACAGAGGGAACCCAGCTATTAAAGAGTTTTCTGAAGGCAACAATAGATGGTTTTGTCTTTGAATGGACAGTTTTCATTTGCTGGTGGGATTTCAGGGTAGGCTGTTTTGAAATTAAATGTCATACACAGTGTTCAAATTTCTACTGATAAGCTTATGTTTAATTGGTGAAAACATCCATTTGGCTGCTTCATTAAGACAATAAGACAATCAGAATCATGGACTAGGAAATATCAGCATGAGGAATAATAACAGCCTTCTTTTGGTAGACAAAATGCAGATGAATGGCTTTTGTTTGTAAATGGATCCCACAGGTTGGAAAAGATAGAAAGCCTGCCTGTATGGAATATAAACACACACTGAGGGCTTCTTTCTTTAACATACATATTTCAAAAGTAAAAGCTATGCTTTCAGGAATACCATAAACCACATTTCATGCATTTAGATATGACAAATAATCGTGAATGGGAGTACAGTTTTTCAAAGGAATGGGCAAAGAAAATTGGAGTGATGGTATATGGACTAAGTTGATTTCTATAAAATCCTTGTAGAGAGCTTTAAAAATGAACAGTGTATGCAGAAAAAAAAACTATGAAGGAATTACAAGTGGGTTTCACTACATTAGAACCTTGAGATTGCTTATTAAATACATAACTTGTTTTTCTGCTATACTAGTCATTTTACATAAGTGTGTGATTTGGCTTCCATTTATAATGTGTAACTGCAGCATGCTTCAATGGTGCCACAGGGAATATTTGTTATGGTTTGAATATTTGGTTAAAATCTTTGGAAATATTCCAAAAGCATTTACATACCCACAGCAGCTTTGGGTAAGCACTTTTTCAGTTCACTTCTCTTCTTGGCAAGTGGGGGAAAGAGAAATGCCCTCTAGACACAGGGCAGACAGTAGAACTCCATTTCATCTCTTTTTACTCCAGGTTTTTAAGAATTGGTAATATCTGTATTAAAAATCATTGACATTTCTACTGCTTCTTGGGAATAAGATGCTTTGGATCTACAAAATGCTGAGATACTAGTATGCATTATATTTATGTCTGGTCATGTTAACCAGAAATAATTATTGTGGTTCAAGCCAAAAATAAAGTATTATTATTATAGTTCAAACCACCAATACATTATATTTCTTATTATCACTTCTCAGAATAACTCCAATGCTCAGATATTCTGCAGGACAAGAATGGGTAGAGAGGAAGTTATATAAGCTAATGAGCAAGAAGAAATATTCCCAAAAGAGAAAAGGGGTCCTTTGTATGCCAGACTAAGTGTAGATTCTAGTGCAGATTTCATGATGGACAACTACAGAATGTAAAAAACAAAAATAAAAATGCAATAGATAATTTTCTTTCCCCTTTAAGCCTTTACTGGAAAGAATGATATATATAGCTTTTAGATGTAATATTGATTTATTATATAAAAGGCAAAGCCCCCTCCCCCAAGGGAACCAAGAACGGGATTCAAGGCTGAAAGAGTAGAGAAGACACATTTAAACATGTTCTTGGACTGTTCATTTTCTAACCACTTTGCTGTGTCTTGCACAATTTAAAAGGATTTGCCAGAACAATCTGTTAGCAGAAGAAAAACAACCTTGTTTTTTACAAAAAAGAATGTACATGGAGACTGGTAGAAGATACAAAACATATTTTTCTTTCTATACTGTCACCCTTCAGGGGGCACCTAGAGAAGATGGGCACATTGAAACCATTTTCCTCTTTGATATCTCTTCCCTTTTCTCTATTGCTTCCTGACCAGGATGCCTTTCTTTCTTCTCATCTTTTCCAATGGTCTGTGGCCTCTTCACCAGACTCAGGGCCTTGGCTCCGTCCTGGCAGGGAGCTTTAAAGTAGAGGTCATGAAAAAATGTCCTGGGCTGGTTCAGGCATAACCTTAAAAGATAGCAACTATGTCCTCATATCTTTGCTAGAAGTAGGCCTAAGTCTTTCAAAATAATCAAAGCACAATGTCAAAGGACCTTCTTGCCTTGTCTTTCCTCAGAGAGGATGTTTGCGTTTTTGGAGTTGGAGGTAAGATTTTTGTAACACTACATATCAAGCAGTTGTTAGTCAAATGGGAGATGTTTCTCTTGGTTTTATCTGATAGATCAGTTATGCATAGACATCAAAACCTAATTTAAGCTGAAATAAGTAAAACAGGAACATTATTGGCTTCCAGAATTGCATATATCTGGGTACAATTTAATCTGAGGATGACATATTTTCAAGAGGAAATAGAGGATCTCTGTATTTTTCAACTTCTTTCCATTGGTTTTGCTTCTTTTTCTGGGTGCAAATATCACCCAACTGTCACCACTTCTAGAGTAAAACCACAGGCCCATAAAATACCCCAATCACTGGGACAAATAACTTGTGCTTTGAGAAAAAAAAAAGTGTACATCTGTGAAAAGAATAGTTTCTATTTTTTTCTGGTTTGCAAGTGTGAATCTGTCTGTTGAACAATTTAATTATCAACCTTCCTTATCTAGGGTAACAAGGATCTGAGATGAATGTGCAGCTAGGAAATCATAGCTTTTGTGGTTCACATCATGGGATAGTACCAGGCTGCCAGACATACCCTTTTCTATGTGGGAGATTGTCTCCTGTCTGTGTGATATGAATAGAACCCCCAACTCCCATCCCTTATCAGTGCCTCTTAAGGTATACCACAGAGCATCAGCATTGCTGTGCTTAATCTTGATTGACAATGAATTATAAACTTAGAGACTATAAAAGTAGTTTTCCAAAGGAATTAAAAATAGCATACTACAGTGACACAGCCACTTCAATGTTTAAAGCAGCTCAATTCACAAAAGGTAAACTGTGGAACCAACCTAGAGGCCCTTCAATGGATGAATGGATAAAAAAAACTGTGGTATATATTCAGAATGGAATATTACTCAGCATTAAAAGAGAATAAAATTATGGCATTTGCAGGTAAATGGATGGAGTTAGAGAATATCATGCTAAGTGACTTAAGCCAATCCCCCAAAACTAAAGGCTGAATATATTCTCTGATAAGTGGATGCTGATCCATAATTTGGGAGGGGGACATGGGAAGAATGGAGAAACTTAGGGGGAAAAAAGTAGGTTTCTAGTGTATTCCCACTGGGTCCTGTTCAGCAGGACTTATGAAAGATGGTCTTCTTCAATTTATAATTGAAAGATAACCCTATACATACTTCTTGCTGATCAAAACAAAATTAAAACTTAAGCTATGAATTAATTATCTTCTCTTATTTGCAATGTAGACATTAAACAATAAAGTTTACACATTTCCTATATAGCATGACATTTGTTCCTAGATGGGTGCATAGAGGCATACAAGGTTTCCTACATAGCAGCATAGTCAAGTATTCCATTTGACTGAATGCCTCCTGGATATCCTCTCTAAGAACATCTCCATGGTTTATGCTGACATTACGCTACTCTAGGAAGGAAACCATGAATGCAGTTATGACAAGTTGGGGGATATCAGTGTAAGCTTTGATAGATCAGCTGTAATGACTACTGAACCAAAAAATATGTTTAGCTTTATAAAATTGATATCCATAGCACATTTTATTATTGAGGTTGTGATAAAAAAAAAAGGGCATATATTGGCATAATTTTTCATCCAAGTGTTGGGAAAGTCAGTTTGAATTTATGAGAATGGAAGTCACAATATACTTTTAAACACCACAGTTAATAAGGGCCTACTATGTAAAAAAAATACAACAAAATATTTTCTAACATTATATACATCATATACGTATGATAAAGTCCTTTGGTTTACTTAAGCATTTTTTTGTTTTTGTTTTTGAATATTTCTGAAGTTGAATGGGGACTAATCCTACAAGACAACAGAAGACAGGCACTACATAGGTTAAGTCAGTATTAGTTACATGGAAAAGTCATTAATCTTCTATCAGAAACAATTGCCAACACTAGTTAGCGTCCGAAGACCAGGGCAAACATTAAAAAAATGAGAGCAGATCAAGTGAGACTCATCACACCTGGGAGGTGTGAGGTGGGATTGGGAGGATCAGAGATGTGGTGGGATTGTACTCTGCATCTGTACTTCTGGGTTGCCACTAGAAAACTAGAGACACATGTATGTCAGTTACTTTGCTCACTTAGGTCATTCTTTAATTTGCAGACCATTTGAATTATGTACATTCTGAACTCCGTCTGTGACTTTTCATCAAATGTGCTATCAATGCATTCTATTATTGTAGTATGTTGGTTTCGGGAGCAATTTCTTCCCTTTTTTTTTTATGTTGACTATGTGTCTTCCTTTCTTGGAGTGTGGATCTGAGGTATTGCAGTTTCTACCCTATAATCTTGTAGTGTTCCTGAAGATTACCTGTACCTCAACTTGGTGTTCACTTCCAGTCCCCAGCAAGGGTCCCAAAGTGGAGGCTACTACATGGAGAGAGCTAGGGCAATGGCTACAGTGTCCCAAGATGGATGCGGTCTGGGGAGCAACATGTTGGTAAATGAGCCACATTGTGGACCTCCACTCTGCATGGGGGTGGTCCTGGGCCTGGGTCTGAGCCTGAGCCCCAGTGTGGGTCGGCAGGGGCGGTCCTGGGCCTGACTTGGGCCTGGGATCCTGTGCAGGTAGAGGGGTGGTCTGGGCCTGGGTCTGGCATGGGTCGGGGGATCCTATGTTAGTTACTTTGGGTAGGACCAATATTTAATTCACCATTTTGCTTAAATAGCTTCAGAATTTATTAATACATTTAAAATAGTGTGTTAATGGAAAATTTGTTTTGTTGAAAAAGTTGATTATTTCAGATTTTCTAAAATGGTCTCTGACAAAACAAAAAAAGAATATCAAGTAATATTTATGAAAAACATTGACTACTGTACCTAGCTTGCTAAATCTGATAGAATTTAAAAAATCTGATAGTAGCTTAAAAAGTTGTAAAACACCAAATGCTTGTGAAAATGTATACATGATATTAACTTTTAATGACATTGTTTAGAACCTTCATTAGTGGTCATGTAAAAGAAACTTCCTTTACTAAATCCAACTAGAAGACATACTAACAAATATTTTTGATTATCTACATTAGATATTATAGTTTTATTCTCAAGCAATTCTTATTTCTCAAAGAAGACTGATCTTATTCATTTATTTTTTATTTTTTAAAATTAATAGAGATAACTTGATTATATTGTGATCATTTATGATCTTTTTTTAATTTTATTTATATTTATTTATTTATTTATTTATTTTACCTTGTATCAGACACTACCCTCAGTTTTGGAGAAACAATAATGAAAACACATAAGTTGGTACTTACTTTCATATACCTCAGACTATTAATGTGAGATGGGAAAGACTCATGATTGATTGCATAATCCTGCAATGTGAAGACATAGATAAAGGAGTTCCACAGATTTCTATTAGTCCTGGCAAACATGGCTTGTGAGACAGAAGTCACACCCTCTTGGATTCCAAGAGCACATGATCTAGTTAATTTCAACCTCTAACCACCACAACTTAGCTGCTTGCAGACATGCTGATGCCACGGGAGTAATGAATAACTTGGAGAATGCCCTGTTCCTTCTTATCACTATATCTTAATATCCTGTGCTGCTGTTGTTGACAAAGCAAATGTAACAGTGATTTTGCCATAATCCTGTTCTTGTTCTTCATCTCTGAAACCAGACTCCTTGGACATCATTTGGAACATTTCTATTGGACAACTAGAATATGCATATTTCTAGGAAGCCATCCTCACTTTGCCTTGTATAAATTCTTTGATCTCATATTTGGTATGCCTCAACTTTCCTTTTAGGTTGATGAATATAAATATAACTGAGGTAACTGATGTCAATAAAGAGTTATTGTTCCAAAGAAAGAATATTAGGAAATTTGATCAAGTTGGCAAAAGTCAGAAATATTTCCTGGGGATGTGATATTTAGCTGATGAAAAATTCTCAAGATTTAACTAGAGAAAGTATGGAAGAGACTACAAGATAGAATGTGTAGAGTTAGGTACAGAGCCCAGTGAGGGAAAGGCCTACAGTTCTGCTCTGCTGGTGAAGGGCAGTGTGAATGGAATACAAATGTTATATAAGGTAAGAAGCTGAGGAAGGGATGTCAGAATACTTGTCTCAAAGGGTTCTTAAGGATTTTGGACATTGTCCTAAGGCCTCTGGAAGTTACTGAAGTGTTTAAAGCAGAATGTGAGATGTTTAAATTAGTCTTTCATTCACATTGCTCTGTTGACCATGTGTAAAGAGTAGATTGGACACAAGTAATTACAAGCATACCTATCAGGTATCTCTTACAGAAGTGAAATGACCATCATTCACCTCAGTGGTGGTAGAGATGAGTCCTGTATATACGCCTGAGAGATATTTTGAAGTTTCAATAATTAAAATTTGGTATTAGATAAGGACAGTGAAGGAGAGAGAAGTATTAGGATAATTTCTAAGTATTTCCTATCTTTGCTGATTTACCAAGATAGAACACCAAAAAAAAATCAGTTTTGCTACTGAAATTATACGCACAAATTGCTAAAGGCATTAATTGTGGTAAAAAATAATAAACATAAGTATTGGAGAAATCATACTGAGGTTTCTCATATATTCCCAGACAACTATATGTTCATGGATGACTATGTTGGAATTGTCATAACTGGGACAAGCCAATTATGATTCTGCATATTAGTTTGGGGATCTTGCAAACAGTAGAAAACAACTCTGGTTAAATTTAGTAAAAGGGGGCATGGAGGTGTAAACTCAGTGTTAGAGTGCTTGATTAGCATGCATGAGGCCCTGGATTCAATCACTAATACTTCAAAAGAAAAGAAAAAATGTGAAATGGAATTTATTGAGAAAATAATAGAGGATTATGGAATTGATAGGATGCTGTGTATAAACACAGTTCTTGGAAACAAGCAATTCAAGTCATCTCAAAGTAGAAAGCAAGAAGTATTGTGAGAGTCTTGAAGTGCTACAATCTGGGTAGGTTATGGCTGTCAGAAAAGGATGGTATTATGGTTTGGATGAGAGGTGTACCCCCGAAGTTCTAGTGTTTCTGTAGGAATATTCAAAGGTGAAATGACTAAACTGTGAGAAATACAACCTAATCATTTTATCCTAGTTTGAATGGAGTAGGTGGTGACTGTAGGCAGCTGGGTCATGACTGAGGAGGTGGGTCACTGGGCATACCTTGGAAGGGTTGTTCTTCTTGGCTTCTTCTCCCTCTCTCTCTGTGCTTTCTTGTTGTCATAAGGGGAGCATCTTCCCTCCACTGCACCCTTCTCCCATGATGTGCTGCCTCACCTTGGGCCCAGAGCAATGGACTGAATGTCTATGGACTGAGACCTCTGAAACCATGAGCCCACTCCCAATTTTTCCTCCTCTAACTTGTTCTTGTTGGGTATTTTGAGCCACAACAATGCAAAAGCTGACTAAAGAGGATGAATTACAATAATTTCTAGGCTCTTTTTCCTTCTACTCTAGAAGTATCTGACTTAGATACTTAGATTCACACGTTGCCCCTCAAATATTGCAGAAGCAGACCATACTGGAGAAGGTAATTCCTTTAAAGAATATCAGGATTTGATTAGAAAGGGAAAATTAAACTTTAAAAAATGAAACAAATTACTGTTACAGCTTGGAAGGCACTTATTTTTCTCTCCTTTAAGTCTTTACTAAAGCAATGCAGAATACTCGTAATCCCTTTGCTCACACATGTGACAATGGAAGCATGTTTGAATTGGTAGTGATAGTGACCAAGGAAAGTAATTGTACTTGACCTTCTCTGTATCCTCCCTCCCCTCTTCTTCAGCTCTCATATTTTAAGGATGACCAGATGACCAGATCTATTCCTCTTGGGTTTTGCAGATATTGAATGTATTACATTATAGGGGGTGTTTAGTCAGCAATAGCACTGAACTCGTGGATTCAGGGAAAACTTTCCCTTAGTATACAAATACAAGTTTGTTAAAATTACAAGTAAACAGGTCAAATTGAATTCCAAAAGGATTGCTTCATGATTCAGAGTCAAAGATAAAACTTTTATATACTGCATTTTCCTCTCCATGAAATAAGTATTTTCCTATACTTCAGCCCCAACTGTTTGATAGTTACATATTTTCAACAAGAGATGTTCATATCATTGTTGATTTACATATATTTCACAATACTTCCCCACCTCCTACAAAGACGATTCAAAGATATTTATTGGAACGTATACAGTTGCATATAGAATCATGTTTGTGAGAGCTTTGTTTGTGCTCATCACTTCCCTGTCAGTACAATTCTCCTCACTCCTCTCAGGAAAATACGTCTTTCTTCTGAACACAATTTTGGTTCCCAACTGTGTTAAGTAATTTATCTCCAGTTGTTGTCCCAAATCCTGCATCAAATTATCTAAGTTGTCAGTCAGGTTTCCACATATTGATTCAGCAATCTCAGTCTTGTGTTCTGCCCAAATCCAGCAGAGGGTTGATTGCTTTACTCCAAAATCCTTTGAAAAGTTAAATTGTTAACAATACAAATTCACTGGAAATTGGGACAACTCTTCACCTTAGTTTCAAGGTGGGCATTTAGAACTCATGTCTCGGAAGCAGGGTGGGGAATTGGTAAGGTTAGTGTTAATGCAGTTATTTCCAGGAGCCAGAGGAGTAGTTGTCTACTTACTTGTCAGGAGGTACAGTTGAGACTCAGGTGTTCACCTGCCTCCCGAAACAAACAGGTACTGATGGGGAGGGTTAATTACGTATAACCTGCATTCCAAGGTCCGTCCCTGCTTATTTCTAGATAAATAACTAGAGAGAGACAAAAATAAATGGGCTCAGAGTGTAAGGGAGCTATTTTCCTTAACCCAAACCTTTGCTTAAATTTAGCTCCTGACCAAAGGGAAACATTTTCTTATAATACCAATTAGAAACATTGTTCTGTGGATTATTTCCATAATAGCTAATGAAAACCATATCTGATTGCAAATACCATACCATTATAACAAGGCACTAAAGCCTTAAATAGCCTTGAGTGCTTTTTACTTAATGTTCAATTTGTAGCTAATATACTTTAGGAGTTAAGTGCTAGTCTTTAACCTGTTAAGAGATTGTAAGTTAACTTAGGTGTTTAACAATGAGCTGTTTTGAAGAGCATTACAAGTGAGCAGGTGTTGAAGAGAGTGGATGGATCATAATTTAAAGTACTTGACTGAAAAACAGGAATCTTTTAAAATGACATTTATGTATTAAAGTCTTGGTAAAAACTCCACGTGAAAAAAAATCGACCTAGCCAGGCAAAATAGTGCATTTAGATTGCTGTTCTTTATATGATCATGATGGTAAATTTTGTGGTTGAAAATAGGGTATAGAGTTCATGTGTGAGATATTTTCATCCAGGTTTTAAAAACATTTTCCCCCATTTTATATTTAGTAACTATCTCATTTCTCTCTTCTCTTTATAACAAATTTCTAAAAAAGAGCTGTTTATAGATATTGCGTGAATTAATCTTCTCTTACCTACTCTAATCTGTATGTTGAATGCAAAACATTATAAATGCTTTGTCAAGGCCACCACTGACCTTCACCTTGCAAAATCCAATTGCTAATTATAATTCTTATCAGAGTTGACATTTCAGAGGATTTTTCATGATTGACCATTCTCTTTTTGAAAAGCATTTTTTTCACTTGGCTTATGACATACATGCTCTGTTAGTTCTCTCTTTCTTCACTGGCTGCTCATTCTCAGTTTCTCTTCATTTCCCTGATGTTTTAATGTTGGAAGTCCATAGACCTGTTCTTTTGTTTTTAGGCTCAATCCTTTATGAGATTTTGAAGCTTTATGGCTTTCTTCATTGAGTCTCAAATAATACATTTAGAGTGTATAGCTATGAAATAATAATTATTCTTATTGTTATGCTTTATTAAGCATAAACCATATCTCAGTCATTATCTGTTTTATAAATAAAGACTTTATCCCTCTGAGTTCAGGTACATCAGATTCCACACTTTGGTCAATTTTCACACTAAGAATGAGCACACCGTGTTAAGACTGAACCAAAGACAGAGAAAACTCCAAAGAACACTTGAAATATATTATTAAAATACAGAATTTTGTTTTGCCACTTGAAAGAATTGGGTAGTTTTTATAGATAACAAATACTCTCCCAGAAATGTAAATAATCACCTCAAATACTTCCTATCAATACTGTACTTCCTTAACTATAATGTCTAGAAAACAACAGACAACAAAAACAAATACCGCCAGTTGTGTGTTAGTCCTGGTACTGCAATTTTCTATTTGAACTGTTGAATTATAGTTTGGTATCACCAGAAGTGGTTGGAATATGGGATTCAAGATATGCATTAGGGATCAATACATCATAAAGAAATGGAGAAGGTTGACTAAGTAGAGGAAACCATCGAACACATTTAGCAAATCTTCCACAATCTAGCAAGTCCCTCTGGAACAAATTTGTTCATTAAAGTGTTCTACATTGGGCTTAACTATCTTTTATATCCCTTCCTCACTCAGCAATCAGATGTGGGCTACCCTAGAAAGGGTATGACCTCAGGATTGGCTTTTCTCCACAGTTGAGACAGATGCCAAAAAGGAGGATAGCTGGAGCTTCTCTGCTGAGCACATTCCCTATAGCAGCCTCTTCCTTCTTTAAGGAGGGTCTGAGTGGTCTATCTTCTCATGTACTACTATTTGAATAGCAGCTCTATCTTGCATGTCAGGGTCCAAGGTTTTCAAAATCAGAGCCCTGACTATGATATAACCGACTTGCCTTGGTTGGGCATTTAGACTTGTTTGTCCTTGGGCATTTGACCACTTAATCCATCAGATCCTGCACATGGTTCTTGGCTTTCTCTCCTTGCCAGAGCAGGTGATAGGAGCTTCTTTGTAGGCAAGAAGGACTCAGTCTCTCATGTCTGGCTTTTGGCTCTCTGTTACTTCAATTGCTTGTCATCTTTCTAAATATAGCATTGATGGCTTTGAGCCATAGTTACCCTGTCTTTTATCCTTATATCCTCTAGTTCCCTACTAAGTTGCAATGCCTGGAATTTACATGTGCTAATTTATGCCCCTCTTTCCTGGTACACCCTCCCAATTCACTAGTAGAGTATTGTTGGATGAATAGCCTCAACCTACCTCCAGTGGCAGGGTCATCATTGGTTGATGATTGCTGAATAAATCCACCCATCTGATGACTGAATTTCTTCTACTCCATTTCTGGGTTCTCCATGTATTGAGTCAGAGCTTGAGGTACAAGGTGATATGAAAGATGCATTTGTGTGAAAGAAAGAAGTAGGGGGCAAAATTTGGTCATCTAAGTAGGTAAATAGCTCTGTGGACCCCACAAAGACCTAGCCAACCTGGCAGGTAGCTCTGTTGTGAGTAATGACTATTATGTCATATAAGCCAGAATTCCTGGTACTTTATATCCTTACTTTGCTGTGTCATGAAAGCTCAGAAATATGACTTCTGAAACTGAGGCAGACCCTGAAGGAACTGATGGCTGAAGGTTAGCTGCTGGAGGCACTTGCTACGAATTCATCTTTGAATGGATGTCCCTGGGTAGCATATATCTGTGTCTCCCATGAATGCTTCTGTTTTGTCAATCAATACATTCATTATGTCTATTATTAAATCTTTGATTTTTTAATATGTGTAATATCAAACTTTGGGAATTCTGCTCATCCTTACAATCCTAGCCCAATGGCCCTCCTTTGGAAACCTTTTCCAGTCTCCTAAATTAATACAATCTTCATTATTCATGCTGTCATAACATTATATTCTCTTGTTTTGCTATACTTATATTCTCTTAATTTTCTTATTGCTTATAATAAGACTATGTATTTCATAAGGGCAATACTTAGGGAAAAATTTCTGTAGTCATTTATTTACATAAAAAATGTTTCCACTCACTGAATCCTATCCATAATTAGGGCTAACGTAGGTGGTTTTATGTCTTCATGTCTCCTGAAAGGAACATAAGAATAAAACATATGGTATATATTTTCTAAAATAAAATAGTATATCAGAAAGCTCTTTTTTTCTCTCTCTCTCTTCAGAGTACATAATTATAGGATAAAGGAGGACAGGAGAGTGTTCTGTTATGAAAAAACAGAGAAGGCTGGAGTTGTAGCTCTGTAGCAGAGCACTTATCTTGCATGGGCACAAGCCCTGAGTTTGATCCTCACCATCAAAAAAGGGGGTTGGTTTTGTTTTACTTCTGGTTTGGAACTCTAAGATGAAAAGTCATCATGAGTGGCTACATTAGATTCAAAATAGATGTTCTATTTGGGCAAAAAGAGAGAGCATAAGTGAGTAAGCAGGAGCTAGTGGTAGTTTTCACATGTGTGGAAAGAATAGATAGAGACGCTCTTTCATGGTTTTGGAAAGATGCAGGTGGCTGGTACTACTGGTAGAGTAGCTTGTAGCAGAGGGGAATGAAGCAGGATGTGTGATCTTGTGGGTCATAGTACACACTTGGCTACACCTAAAATGAGAATATGCAGAACCCAAGTGTCAGAAGGAATCAAGGTGGAATGAGATAGCAAAGGAACACTGAGTTTGCAGAGCCTACAGTAAGAGCATACGTGACCCAGAGGACAGGGTAGGTCAGAGAAAGTCTAGATCCTTGAAGTCTTGTAATTCTGCTTCTGTATTCATTCACTGATTCTTTGTGGAAGGAGGAGAAACAAGTGATGGGGCTAAAACTGAACTAAGGGAATAATTACTAAATTAAGCCAAGAATGTCAAATTTGGAAAACAAATCTTATCATTGCTGCCTAACAAGATGGAAACTTAAAGCAAGATTAGATCAGGCATGAAAATAAATATTCTATATTTTCTTTCCATAGATAAAACGTTAAGTCCAAATCATAAATTTGTTTATACATCACCAGCGGATGTGGGGTTTCTCCAGGTCAGATAGGACCACTCCTGATTTTTTTAATCCTTGGATGTGCATTTTATAAGTCTTCAATTAATGTTTGTACTTTTAGAGGAGGGGCCTTGATTTAATTTTCTGTATTCCTTATAGTTCCAAGAACTGTGTTTTGAAAGCAGAGGTCATTTAGAAAATGTTGTTTATATTTAATTTTATAATTTCATATCAGACACAATTTTCTGTGTGCAAATGGATCTACTATTTATGGAGAAAGTGTGCTTAAAGTATTTTGACAACTTTGGAATTAAATTTATCTGTCCTTTTTCATTTCTATGTAAAGTGTTTTGTTGCTTCTTCATATCACCTAAAATTATTACTAAATTTTAATTTTAATTGTGAGCTTTGGGGATGCTAATTGATTTTTCCTGTATATATACTTAAAAACATATCTCTAAAATTTCTAAGAAAGAAAATGGGCCTAATAAGAAGTATTTATTCTAATTCACTTAATACTTAATATTTTTATCAGATTTTTAAATATGAATGACACCGTTTACTGGAACAGAAAATTTCACAAGGTTCTTACATTAATTCTTCCTCTAATTCTTGCCAATTTGCTGCAACAATGTAATTGCATTGCCTACATTATGGTTAACAGGAAAGATTAGGTATGTAGCATTTTATTGTCTTTGACAGCTTGATGAATTGTGACTTGAAGTGAGCAAGTGCCTTTGTTCTAATTGTCTCTTTTTCATTAAAGCTGAGAACTATACTTGGATATTGGGAGACTATTCTTCCTTACTGCTTTTAAGTTAAAGTGGTTCAAACTGATGAATGTTCCCCACCTAAATATTGTGCAGGCAGCTCTTTGTTTATGTTCGACCCTTTTCATCATTTCAAGGCTAAAACTGATGGAGATCAATCAACACCAGAGACTGAAAACAAAAATTGTCAGGGAAAGTAATTTCAGGAAACAGAATGCATTTTGCTGCTTTATAAAGAGGATGAATAAGATAAAATAATCCTTGGCATTATGCCATTTTTGACATGTATAATGTGGGTGACTTGTGTATCTTTATGGTGAGTCTGTGGTTCCTTAACTCAGTGATCCAGTATAGTTAATGCTTGTTAAGACCATTATTTTGATCCCTGGTAGGGCATATTTGCATTTGTCTTCTGCAAAGCTATAAGTTAGTTTTTTCCATGGTTATTTATTTACTATAAGCACACTTCATTCCTTTGTCTCAGTGTCACTGACTTCATGTATAGAGATTCTTTGAATAACAGAGGTTACTTGAACAGAGCCAGAGCTAGTCTTCCTTCCTTCATGGCTCCAGGAAATCCCTTATTTACTATAAGCACACTCTTATTGAGGGTGGACCTTGAGCCGGGTTCTATATAAGGATGAATCCAACATATCTAATTCCTAAAGAGGTTATATTCTGTTGCTCATAAGGGGGTATCAGATGAGGTACCTTGGCTACAATAGTACAGGCTCCATCTCTTTTGTTCATCATACAATATTGTAACAATTTGTGACTAATACTTTTGGTGGGGTGTGAAGGCAGGTTCAATAGGGGAATGGACATCTTCACTATACCACACAACTGCGGTGTGCCTTTCACATGTTCATGAATGCATGAGGTCCCATGGTGCAAAATGGGGAAGCACAATATTTAGGGTATATTATCATTTTTACTAGGTTCAGTAGTTTGATTGAGACATTATTCTGAGGTTGGGAAGAGTCACTGAAATTATTAAAGAAACGACTAATGGGATTATTTTTATTTTGAAAGCTGAATGGCAACATAATTGTAAATTTAAGGGAGAGAAGAATGGCTAGTTCAATGTTTCATTTTAGAGAAAATGAAACTAATTTTACATTTTGCATTTGTAGTGAAAAATTGCAAATATGTCCATTGATTCTGTTGGTAATGGTGAGTCTCCTTGCAGAAAAGGGTCAACAGGTGTCTATCCTTCCCTTCTGCTTGACATCATGTGCCCATCTGCTGCTTTTGTTTTCCTAGTAGCACTGACTATTCCATCCATATGCCCCCTCAACTTGTGCTTGATTCTCTGGTGGCCTAGGAGGAGAGGTTCAACCTCTAAGACTTGATAGCTTATAATCAATGTGCAAGACTCAGGAAATTGAGCACTTGGGTCAGGAAGAATCAGACAAACCTGTTCCAGCTCGTTTAAAGAGCTTTTCAGGGTAAGAACACTCAAGTCAAAGAACATGTGGCTATTGGGTGGTTGGAATAGCACGTCCCTGGGAAGAGACAATGCTTTGGCACAAGAGTTTTTGAAGGAACTTGCCAAGATGTGGTATTGTGCAGCTGGCAGTAGAAAGCACACTGATATTTCATGTGCTTGCCTAGTATTCCATTTTCTGTACAAAGAAGCTAATTTTTGTGTTCCCAACTCTTCAGTTACCTTTCTCTTTCTTCACTTCATTCCTTTGTCTCAGTGTCACTGACTTCATGTATAGAGATTCTTTGAATAACAGAGGTTACTTGAACAGAGCCAGAGCTAGTCTTCCTTCCTTCATGGCTCCAGGAAATCCCTTGGTAACCAATAATTCCTAAATGTTCCCTCAGTTTAACTCCATGTTAGCTAGGCTAGTTGTGAACTCCAGGCCCCTGACCTGCCAACTTAAAGCATTTAAACATTAACTTTAGAAACTTGTAATTAAAAATTTGTTCTCTACCTCTTTGAGACATAAATATTTTAAAAGCTTCTTGTCAGTTTTACAACCCAGAAATGGCTTTCTCTGGGACCTGGGAACCACTCTTTTGAAATGCCATCCTCAGGAAAAAATAGTACTTTTACCTTTCAATTTCTGTGGGAGAGTATGAGTTTACTTTAGGCAGGATGCTGTGCTCCCAGTTGTAAAACTTCCTCCTGTTATGAAGATCTGAAGAAATTTCATCCTCCTTTTGATAAAACAAATTAAACACAGATGACCTGCAATTTACTCATCA
>PVHX01015497.1:18542-46603 GCA_004024805.1 Geosciurus inauris
AAAAAAGAGTGGTGGGTCTATGACCCCTTTGCATAACTAACAGGCAACTTTGAAGGGACATGCACCACTCCACTCTAGACTAGGTTTTAGGAAATAGCAGAGTTCAGCTATTTTCCCTCCTAGAAGAAAGAAAGCTGAAGGTCTAGTGATTGAGTATCCTAGAGATGCTAGTTGGGTGAGTTAACCATGCTATTCAAGCTCTAAAGGAAATAGGTCGTGTGCATTCACATATATGCAGTGGTTGAAGAGGTGGCAGAAAAATCCATTTTCTGAAATCTCAGTGATGGATCTTGTTGGAAAGAAATAAAACAAATTAATGAGGACATCAGTAAGTAATGGAAAGGAGGCAGGATTTAGGAGAGCTGGTGGGGGTAGGTTAGGATCTGTGCTGAGGGCAGTGGTTATCTCTCAGAATGAGGGAAGCTAAAAGGTATTTAAGAATATTACAAAAGCAAGGAACATTTTAGTGTGGGCAGGGTGTGTACTTCTCCTGGAGAATAAGAAATACTAGGAATAAGTTCAGACGACCTGCTGAGAAATACATTCAGTCTAATTGACTGACATATTTGACCACCATGTTAGTGAAAAATACAGACAGTACAGTGCGTTGATGTAAAACTCCTGATTATTGCATTTAAAGGAATTTCAAGTAAATCACATTTTTAACTTGCTGTTAATCATTTTTTTTTTTTTTTTGCAGGGGAGGGATATAGATCCAGGAAAGGCAGAGGGCTTTGTACTGTGCTTGTTCTCAGGGGTTGTTCTGCCATTTGATTGATATGGCTGTTCTGAATGCATGGGTACTTGAACTACTGAAAAGATGTGCTCATTGTGACTCTTCTGGTGGCATTTCTAGTAGCTGAAAGCATGGCCCAGAACTACTTGCAAGTTAAATCTGGTTGATGGTTATAATATTGAAACAAAGTCAACTCTCACCAGAAAGGGGGAGCTGCACTCTCTCCACCCAAGCATCATTAGAGGCAGGGGTGCTATAAAAATAATTTTTCATTCTGGCCAGTGAAAGTCGTTAAAAGTCACTGGTACTTTGAGACTTACTGTGAACTACTGAGGCTTATAAAGAAGGAACTGATGTTCTTATAATGCCACATTTTGTTACAATGACTGAACAAATAGCTGTCACCAATGATATTTTATATGTAACCCTGAGTATTGCTAATGTCCTCTTTCCATATATCCCTTTAATAAAAGCACCTGCATCAGTTTGTCTTTAACAGACAAGTAACACAATATGTTTTTTCTCTCTCAAGTTTCCTCAGAAAGCATCATCAGGAATTGGACAAACCTGAGTATGATGTGGTTTAATAGAGGGAGTCTGAACATCTCAGAATGTCGATGGCATTTTGACTGTGATCCCCACTGAAAACCCTCTCCTCTCTACATCACATGACATTGAAGCACAAGCTATTAAATGTGAATGGGACCTTCCAGTGAAGATGAGCTCTAAGGCTCTGACACACAGCCTTGGAGCTCACTGGGCTGCAATCTTTAGAGATACTTCATGGCCTATTAAATACAATTTGTTGGCTTTTCCTTCTCCCACTGGAAATAAGTAGGCTCATCAGTTGTTTAACCTCCTTGGATATTGGAGGAAATGCATTCTACACTTGGAAATTTTGTTGCAATCTCTATCTCAGGACACTAAATTAGTGACTAAATTTGACTGACAGGGGCACATTCTTTTTAAAAAACTTCCCAAAGGAGTAAGACAAGACCTGTTAGAGGGCTACCAATTCAAACTCCAAGTTTCAGATTCTTAGAACCAATCTTATAGCTGTGTAGAACCTTAGAAAACAAAGGTAAAACAAAAGGTAATATGTAAATAAAATCTCTACTACTATTCAATTACTTTTGGGCTTGAGAACTTTATTCTGATATTTAGCAAACAGCTCATAGCCTGAGATTGGGCCCTACTGAAGGCAAGTCATTTTCGTTTCCAGATTACTAAAGAATGATTCCAGGGATGTTCTACCACTTAGTTATACTGACAGCCCCTTTTTTTGGTTGTTTGTTGAGATAGGCTCTTGCTAAATTTTCCAGGCTGGCCTCTATTTTGTGATCCTCCTGCCTCAGCCTCCTGAGTCACTAGGAATCCAGCAAGTCATGTTCATTAAGAGTTGTGAGCTTTCCTGACCACACTTAGAAGAAATAATTTGCACTGAGATAGCCAATCAGACCTATGTGGCCATAATCTCTGCTGCTTGCTGGACCCAGATGTGGACACACCCCAGTAATAGAACTGCCAAAATTGACTGAGATGCCCAGTGGAAAGTCTTTATGCTCATGGACTCCTCTGTTTGCCTCCTATTCTAGCCTCTTCATTAACATCTTCTACAAGGTATATTGGGCTGATGCTTAATACTCTTCAAAAGTGACACACTCCCATGTCTCTTGTACTTTGAGCAATAGTGTACCCAGTAGCCATGAAGTGATAAACCATGAGCCTCTAGGGAGCAATACATTAACCCCCTTAAATATTTTTGACGTTCATAGTTGACAACAGCATATAGATGGGTAGCTTATGATCCTGTTGGATGGATGAGTAGCATATGTTCCTCATATTGCAGATGCCTGAAGAGACATGACTCTACATAGTGACTTTGCCTTTTATGATTATACAGCCCCCTTCTTCCCACATATTGCTTTGGATAACAAAAGGCTGATTCCTAAGTTCCTGTAGAGCTTTTTATTTTTTTAAAGTAGATATAAAGTCTAGTTTATAAACAGAGATGACAGACCTCAATTAAGCATGAATAGCACTCACTCCTAAATATGTGTGGTGGGTATTGATTTCTCATTCCAGATATGGATGAAAAAAGCCAAAATTATCTTTCATAATTGTTTCAAATAGTGGCTTGCTATCTGTCTCAGCTGCAGGAGGACAGCTAGTTGAATGACTCAGATTTATTGACCTACAACTAACCAAGGGATGGGCCAAGGAGAAAAAACTATAGAAAAATCTGAGGCTCATTCCCTACTTCCTTCTCTGTTTTGGTAACTGAGCAAAGCCCTTGGGATATTAGTTTTGAATTTACTCCATAGTTAAACAGCCTGATAACAAAAGCTTAGCACAGAGGCTCTCCAGCAGTCCTCTCTACCCAACTATGCTCTTCTACTTGATGCCAAAAGAATGGAGAAGCCATGCACTTTGCTGCATTTCAGCTTGTAAGTTTGCATAATTAACCATACTTTATTTTACATTTACACCTGTACTTTCCATGCTGTTTGTGTGCTCAGGCATGAAAAAATGCAGAGAGAACATAAAGGTAGACATTATTTCTACCTGTGGACCTTTGTTTATCCTGATGGTTGGGATGTGGAATATCTATTAAGGACATAATAGGAACCATAAGATTTGTCTGTATTATTTCAAGTAGATGCAGATAATTTAAAACCTATGAATATGTAATGCATAACTTAAAAGGTTTCAAATGTAAAATGTAAATATGTTGTAATAGGCCTATGCCTCAGAAGACAGAGAAAAATATTACAAGGCCTTTAGTGCATGTAGATAACTCTGCTTCTATTACCATTAGATTATAACTGTAAAATCCATATATGAAGTACAATAAATCACAGTGCACAGAGTTTCAGCTCACTAAACAATGTTTCAAATAAAAGCGATCTTACATACTGGAAAGGAATACACATGAGTTTTCTTTCCAGTGGAATTTCCATAAAGATGACACACTTACAACAGATCACCCATGCTTACATTTCCAACTACATATCTCATTTTGTATGGTTATTGAGAGACCAACAATGAAATTGATGTTTCCGCATGCCATTGAATGGAACACTTATGACTTCAGTGCAATTCTATAAGTTAGAAAAGTTGATTTTGGGGGGTGACAGGTGGGAAGGACATTAAAAATCATGGAAAATAATCAACTGTGTTGATTCTGAACTTTTTGCATATTCTGGCATGTTTGGAAACATGAAGCACAAGTGGGCAGTTATAGAGGAACTTTCCATCAGTAGTGAGAATTCTTCAGAGAATAGGCTGGGGGTTTAGTGGATTTGAAAGATGGAATGTGAAAAGATTGTCTGAGCAAAGGGAGTGTCTTGGAAGTTGCTAGCAGCTGAACTCCTAGTCAGGTAACGAGCTCAAAGTCTTCGAGACAGTTATGACAGGCAAAGCCGCTATTCATTTTAGACACTTTGAAAGAACTGAAATTGTAATACTTCTCACTATTGGACTTATTAAAAATACATTGGGAGAAAAATGAATACTCCTAATATGGAGAATCAGAAATAGTTACAGATAATGTGGTTCATGAATCTTCAGGAAGAAACAGAATAAAGAAGAGAGTTGGAGTTTAATTTTAATGAAAAAAAAATAGAGCACTTCTTCAATCTTATGAAAATTACTAAAAATTTTAGTGCATAACTTCAGAAATGATTAATGGCAAGACTCAGAGGACCAATGGCCATTGTCCTTTAACAGGAACAGAATTGAACCTGAGCAGAGTAAAGGTTTAAATATGATGATGGGCTTGGCCTGTCAATTGTTAAAGATTGAGCTAGCCCATTCTGTCAGAAAATCATGAAATTCTTTTGATTTGATGAGGTTCTCCATAATGATATTCTTGTTCAATTTTCATGAATGTTATATGGTATATGTTCTGTGATTATAAGTATAATCTGGATGGATAGCCAAATCTGCTACAAATGAAGCATATATTTTGTTGCCATATTATCCTGAAGTATTTTCAAATAGTAGGACAAAAATCCCAGTAAAATAAAAAGAGTGTCACGAGAAAACAGAAACTTCTTCATAAATTATTGAATGCTATCAACTGGTTACTTTGGTAGATAAAAAAATTTTATGTCTATACTCATTTTAAGGGGATTTATGAATTTTGGGAATATATTGAATCTTTAAAGCTCACATACAATGAAATTTGTATGTTTTAGTGTGTGACTAAGAGAATGGATAGATGCAGTTGTTTGCTATCAACACAACTGAGATATAAAATAATTTCATCATCCAAAGAAGTATTTCATGTTCTTTGTTTCGTCTCCCAACCCAAATAACTATGGATCTATTCTGCAGCCCTATAAAACATACATAATGTAAAACCCACCCTACTGTGTAACTATCACCACTATTTTTCAAAATGCTTTAATGATCCCAAAGAAAATTTCTGTAGTTATTGAGAAATAGCTCCCTGTAACCCTCTCTCCCCAGTCCTCGGTAACCTCTAGTATACTTTTTTTTTCTCTAAAACTTTGCCTATATTAGATGGCTAATATAAGTGGAATTATAAAATATTTGTCCTTTTGTGTGTGGCCAATTTCATTTAGCATAATATTTTAAAATTTCATCTGTTATAACATGTATCAGAACTTCATTTTTATGGCTAAATAATGTTGCATTATATGTATATCATATTTTTTTAGATCAATTCATCTCTTAAGGGACACTTTGGTAGTTAGTTTCTACCTTTGGGCATAGTAAATATCTTTTTGAGGAAACAGCAAACTATTTTCCACAGTGGTTATATCAAATTACTTTTTTAAAAAATTGTGGTAAGGACATTTTACTTAACACATACATTTATAAGAAATTTTTAAGTATACCAGCAAGGTACAAGGTCCCAATTTCTCTGCATTCTCACTAACATTTGTTTTCTGTTTGTTTATAATTACAATTATTCTAGTAGGTGTGAAATGGTATTTTATTGTAGCTTTTTTGATATGCATTTTCCTCAACTACTGATGTTGAATGTCTTTTGGTTCATTTTTGTGTTTTCTTAGGAGAAATTCTTTTCACATTCATCATCCATATTTTAATTGGATTGTTTGTATTTATGTTGTTGAATAGTAAGTTACTTATCTATTATGAATGTTAAACACAGATATATATGATTTGCATTTTTTTCTCCTATTGTTTGGTAATTTCTCACATTCTATTTTTTATGATAACTCAGGGATACTCGACCACTGAGCCACATCCCCTGCCTGATTTTCTATTTTATTTAGAGACAAGGTCTCACTGAGTTGCTTAGCACCTCACTTTTGTTGAGGCTGGCTTTGAATTCGAGATCCTCCTGTTTCAGCCTCCTAAGCTGCTGGGATTACAGGCATGCACCACTGTGCCCAGCTTCACTTCTTGATCTCTGATACACAAACAGAATTTTAATTTTGTTGAAGTCCCTCTTGATATTTTTTTTTTGTTGTTGTTATGTGTGCTTTTTGCAGCATATCTAAGAATCCATTGCCAAATCCTACATTGTAAGGATTTATGCTTATGGTTTCTTTGGAGTTTTATGGTTTTGATTTTTATATTTATATCATTGATCAACTTTTAGTTCATTTTTGAATATGTGGTGAAGTAGGGATCCAAATTCATTCTGTAGTTCATAGAAATATGCTTGTTCAGAGTCACCTATTAAAGACACTATTCTTTCCTCATTAAAAATGAACTTGAAAACTGTCAAAAATCAATTAGCCATAGATGTATGGGTTTATTTCTGGCTTTTTCTATTTCATTGGTTTATATGTCTATTTTTATGCAGTTTTCATTAAACATTTTTTATTATTTCATCTTTGTAGTAAATTTTGACATTGGAGTATGACAATCTTCCAACTTTATTCTTTATCAATATAGTTTCAGTTATACAGGACTTTGTAAATCCTTGTGAATTTGATGATGAATTTGTAATAAATATAAGTTCCTGAAATGCACCAATGAAAAGCTAGAGATTGTCACATTGGAGAAAATATATACAGTCATAATAACTTCAACTATAATGCTGAAAATAAATTGTTAGACTACAAAATAAGTCAATAAACTTAAAAATATTAAAATTATATAAATTAGTTTCTCTGAGTGCAATGGAATTAACCAAGAAGTCAATAACAGGAGAAAAACTAGAAAATTCAAAATGCAGGGATTTTAGAAACTCTCTTAAATGTCTAATAGTTTTAAGAAATCATGAAGGAAGTTAGAAAATACTCAGATGAATAAAAATGAAAATACAACTACCCAATGCTAAGGCAGAGGGAAATTTATAGATGCATGTGGCTAGACAGGATATCTTTCAGAGTTCCTTTTTAACCTTTTTTTAAAAAAAATAATTGTACTTGTTTTTTCCAATAATATTATTTCTTGCATAACTAGTATAATATCACAATTAGGAAATTGATACAATCTACTGAATTTTATTCAGATTTCATCAGTTTTACATGCAATAATTTGTGTTCATGTATTTAGTTCAATAAAATTAATATTTTTTAAGATTTTTGGATTTATGTGACTATGACGACGCTCAAGGAGAGAAATTTCATCACAAGAATCTGCCATTTTATCATCACAGCTCCTTTCTCCAAACCCCACTCCCAGCTTCTTAACCTTTACCAACCACTAATCTATTCTCTATTTCTCTAGTTTGTCACTTAAGAAGTGTTCTGTAAGTGGGATTACATAGTGTATGAGTTTTTGAGACTGGTTTTTCTACTCAGCATAATTCCCTTTACCTCCACACAGGTTGTTATGTTATCATACTTTTTTTTCCTTTTTATTGAGAGTGTTGTTTATCATTTGGACATACCAAGGTTTAGTCATCGACACAGGGGTATTTGCGTTGTTTCATTTTGGTGCTACTAGGAACAAAACTGACATGAATATTCCTGTGCAAGTTTTTGTGTGAACACATGTTTTAATTACTCTGGAATAATTTATTCTTTACCCAAGAATAAGAATATTAAACTGAGTGATAAGTGAATGTATCTGTAGTACTTTACTGCTTTCCACAGTAGTTGTACCATTTTGTGTTCCCACCAATGGTATCTGAGTGATTCATTTTTTAAAGGTTTTTGTTGTCTCCATTACTGTAACAGGTCAAGAGCAATTAAATTCAGAACAGGTGAGGGAAAATAAAAATTTTAAAAAACTGAAACAACAAAACAAGACACAAGGAAAAGGCAACTTGCCTACTTTCTCCCACATTCTCTAGCTGAAGAGTTTTCATTTTCCCAGTCCTCTTGCTTGAAAAATAAGATTTCTTTGAGAGATTTTTCTGTCCATGATTTTTGCATGGTTCTGGGGCTAAGTTTGCTCTCAGATCAAACGTGGGAGACAAAGGAGCAAGGAGAGGGAGTACTATTAACTCACAACCATGCTTGACTTTCTTCATGTTTTGACTTCCTTTCTTGATCTGCTATTTTTTTAAAATTTCTCTTTGTATTCTGTCCAGAGTTTTAATTATTATCACTGCAAGGTATAGTATATAGAGTGTTTACTTCCTCTTGGCCATTGCCAGAGTCATTTCATACAACTTTATGAATTGTCAAACTGGGTACATTTTCAAATACATTGCTGCTCCAGCACTTTTGTTTTTATTAGATCCTTTAGATCTTTTTCTTTTTGGTCAGCTGGGAAAGATATTTGTAAGTATTCTAACATGAACAATAGCTGAAGGACAATTGACTTTTGAGTGAGAAATATCCTACTACTGATGATCTATCAGAAGAGAAAACAATGCTGATGGTGAAGATGATGAATAGTGTAAAATTTATGGTATGTCTTGAAACCAGGGCATATTTGGAGCTCTTTGAATATGACTCCCATTACAGCACATAGGAGCTTTATATTCTTCAGTGGGAGATGATTAAGTGAAAAGCTAGCAGAGTAAATCCTTTTATTAAAAAAAAAAAGAACAGGTAAATCCAGTTTTTATTTTTATTTCCTCTAGTGTCCTTCCATTTAGCTTATCTTTGGGTGGAGAAAATCACTGCCATTTCAGAAAGTATGAGCTTCATTCATGATATATTAGGGTGTTCAAATTCCTTCTGGGATTTTAGTCCTTCTCCAGGAGAGATAATTAACCTTTGAAAGTAGTCACTTATGCAGTTTCACCTGGTTGTTTGTTTTAAGAATTTAACTCTTGCAGCAGGTATTGGTAAGGTGGTAGAAAAAGGTGATCATCACAGGGACATTTTAGCAGTGGGAAACCCTAAATACTGAAGTTTAGTGTTCATTGTTTAGTCACTATGATAGGCATCTTCTTAGTTTCTTCCTTGCAATAAACATGTCTTTTAAAATAAAAATTCTAGTGTATTTTTCCTTCTCTGGAATACTGCAAAATGCATGGAATTTCAGCTCTGAAGGGCTAACTTTGTGTGTAGTCTACCATTTGCTAATTATGTAACTTGGATAATTTATTATTGTTGAGCCTTAGATTCCTCATTAAGAGATGTTGTTAATAATATTGATCACAAAGAATTTTGTTCTGAGTCCTATATTTTACATATATAACGTGTATATACTGTAATGTTTAAACATATACATAAGTGCTTTATTAGACTTTAAACAGGACACAACATAATGGAGTATTGTTTTTATACAAATAATTTATGTTTGAAGAACAATTAGCTCTTCTCTTGTGGGAAGACAGAGCTTAGAAATGTAAGTGAATTCCTTGGAGTAGTTACTGGAATATTTATGACATTCTATACTATATTCTTACTAGCAATCTCTCTAGGTAGATTGCACAGACTGAAGACACTTTGTATTCCAGTTTATAATTGTATTTTGCAGGCTCTCTTTGAGGTTCTGGGTCTTTGTACTCACCATTTTGGAATCTACATATAAATTGCTGTGTACTGTCAATTTTAGTATAGTCAAATACATTTCAAAGCCAAACATCATGATGTTTAAAAAGGGACAGAGAACAATTATATTTGACAAACAATTTTTACATGACCTGAAAATGTCTTAGGATTAAAAATGATCCTTTTATACTCTGATTTGCTTGGAACTGTTTATTTAGTTGAAACTTGTGAAATCATTTCACTTTCCTTTATGGGCTGATTGAAAAAGTTGGAAAAGTCTCAATATAGGTTTTAAATTTCGCCTCTTTTCTCACGGGATCGAGAGCTCCCAGAAGAATTACCAAGTTTGTATTAAACATATTAGGAGTTGTTCCAACTAACACTGTAATCATTTATGCAATTTTTATGAATACCCAGGAGATAGTAGAACTTTCAGCTTTGGAACAAGTATAGATTTATTGCTGAAAACACTTGACATAACTATAAAGAAATATCTAGTGTTGAAAATAGAAAGTACTTATGTTTTTGTTACATTTAGCAGAACACACAAGCATTCATGATTTTTTCTCACAGTTCAAACTAAGCATGTATAAATTTTTGCATCCTTCAGAGGGAACATGAAATAAATAATCCACATTGAAGGTAGCTGCCTGAAAGTCAAAGAAATTTTTTTAAATATGAGTTTCAATTGATTATATTTTAAAACTCTTATTTCAATTCTTTGGATTTATTTTTCAATGAAAATTTGTAAATTGATTGAAAGGTGAAAAAACAACCAAAAGTTACCCGCAAGGTTTTAGTTGTATTGTAAATTTTCTCATTTATTTCCCTAATGGTCCTATTTGGAGGTTTCCTTTATGGTCCACCAGACTGCTACCCCATCCTCACATTTTTTTAAAAGAGAATATTTTAGATTTTAAAGCTCTAAAGTTTTTTAAGAATAATTCAGAAGATAAAAGTAATTTTGGCAGATTGATTCTCAAAATAAAACACAAAAAGAAGCACTTTTTAATAAAAAGAATTGGAGCAGTTTTGATTTTCTCTTCCTGAGAATAAATAATTCGTGAAGACAGGGCAGTACCTTCAAAGACTATTTCTTTAACAGAGGTCCCATAACATAACAACCTCTGTTCTTTCAAGTGAAAGGTTTTACCAGGTTTGAATTAATTCATAAGCGCTCTTGGAGATTAGTAAAAAGGCCACCTCTCACCTCTGCAAGGGAAAGAGAAAAAAATTTTTTTTTCACAAGCTTAGAAAAGATGAAGAATAGCCTCTTAAATCCCTAAGTAGAGTTCAATGTTTGATTTTATAAATACAGTAGGTAAGGGTCAGGTCATTGTTACAACACACTGCCACACCACCACCACGCACACACATGCACACACACATACACATAAATCATCTTTTTTGTTTTAACCTGCTTTTCTGTGAGAAGTTATAAAACAAGAATGTCTTTTGCTGATTTTCTTATTTATTTATTTATGAACTAAAATAAACAGATCCAAGTTAGCAACAAAATCGGTGGTAGTGTAACATGATAGTTAAGATTACAAGCATGAAAGCATCTGTCTTAGATCATGTCCTGGCTATGGAACTTAATGACTACGTGACTTTGAAAATCATACTTAACCTCTTTGGCCTGAGTTTTATATTTCACCAAAAAAAAAAAAAGGACATGATGATTCCATTTAACTGCCATGGCTTAAAGTCCCTCAAATTTTGTTTAAGTTGTGTTTTCTAGCTTGTGGTATTAGGAGGTGATGGAACCCTTAGGATGTGGGTCCTCATAGAAGAAAGTTAGGTTGTTGGGGCATGTCCTTGGAAGGGATAGTGGGAACGCAACCCTTTCTGATCTTTTTCTTTTACTTCCCAGTCACCATGAGACAAACAGACCTATTCTGCCACACATTCCTGACATAATGCCCTGTGCTGCCATGGTCTCAGTCATTGGAAACAATAAACCAAAACAAACCCTTTCTCCTTAAGGGTTCATTATCTCAGATATTTTGCTACAGTAATGGAAGTCTGACTAACACATTAAACTATAAATTTTTTTTAAAGGATAAATAAATGAACATGTGATACACTAGTATATGTTTAGCATTCAAATGTATATGTTTAGATTTTAAGTGACTTTATTATGTCATCACCATTAAATTTATTATCATCACCCAAAAATTATCATTATCTGCATAATCATTGTGACTACATCCTGAAACTTTATTATGTTGGATTTTGTCAACTTATTATTTGAATGGATCACTTTTGTTCTTCTTTTTAATGGAGTGATATATATATATATATATATATATTTAGATATTATATTTAGATTTTTAATAGTTTATTCTTCAAATTCTCAAAAAGTTGAGCCAATCAGTAATTAAATTAATTTTCAGATTTTTCCTCTTCACAATAATATGTATACATTGAAATATATTATTAAAATTTTGTGTCCCAAAAATCAATCAACATGCCTTAGGAAAAAATTTGGTTTAGCTTTATTTCCCATGAGAAAACAGAAATTAAAGAATTAAATTTAAAAAGTCTATAAAAGGCACTTAGCTGCTTTTGGCATCTCTTTGAACTCCAAAAACACAGTTTATTGCATGATAGTTTACTATATGTTGAACACAACACAGAGGTTTGCATCCTTCTAATATGCTGGAACATTGATACTTTATTGGTATAAATATAAATGGAAATAGTCCCTTTTAGAAATACGTTTCTACCTGCAAATCTAAAATTCATGCTTTCTGTCCTTGCAATTCCACTTCTGTGCATTTACCATGCAAAACCTAGTCTGATGTGCAGTGTAGCATGTATGAAAGTATTGATTGTAGCAGTATTCATAATAGGTTCTAAAGACAATCTGTAATTTCTTCTTAAGTAGAATGAAAGTTAAATCTAAATCACAGTATACGCACACAATATAGCACACACAGAAATGAAAAGGAATAAACTTCTAATACATGCAACAACATTAATGATTTCAAATATATGATAGCTGTAAATAACTCGGATCCAAAAAGTGCGTCATGAACAATGCTATTTACAAGTAGTTGAAAGTAGGCGAAAGTTATGTTTAGTGTTATAAATTAGAATAACTGTGAAGTTTGAGGAAATAAATTGGGATTTTGAATGCTGGAAATAGTGTTTGTGTATATGTATGCTGTGTTTTAGTCACCTTTTTTTGCTGCTGTGACCGAAAGACCTGATAAGAAAAATTGGAGGAAAATTTAATTGGGGCTTCTGTTCAGAGATCTCAGTCCATGGATGGTCAACTCTATTGCTTTGGGTTCAAGGTGAGGCAGAACATCAAGGTGGAAGGGTGTAGCAGAGAAAAGCAGCTCAAGACAGGGTAACAAGGAAGCAGAGAGAGCTCTAATCACCAGAAACAAAAACATACCACCCCCCCGTGACCCACCTCTTCCATTCACAGCCTACTGTTGCTACCTAGTTGAATCCCTTAGTACATCCATGCTCCAATTAGCTTAAGGCTCTCATAACCCAATCATTTCACCTCTAAAATTTCTTACATTGTCTCACACCTGAGCTTTTGGGGGACATCTCACATCCAAACCATAACAGTGTGTGTTGTATGTGTGTAAAATTTCAATCATTGAGCTATATACTGAAAATAAATATACCTAGTACAATTGGTTTTTTGTAGTTTTTTCCTTATTAGGGAAGAGAAAGGGCAGAGGTATAAAGGAAGAGAGATAAAGAAATAACTTTCTGAGCCGGGCGCGGTGGTGCAAGCCTGTGATCCCAGCACTTAGGGAGGCTGAGACAGGAGAATCGTGAGTTCAAAGCCAGCTTCAGCAACAGTGAGGCACTAAGCAACTCAGTGAGACCCTGTTTCTACACAAAACACAAAATAGGGCTGGGGATGTGGCTCAGTGGTGGAGTGCCCCTGAGTTCAATCTCCAGTACCAAAAAGAAAGAAAGAAATAACTTTCTGTTCTTAGTAAAAATAAGTTTTTAGTTGCTGTTCTGTTCTTACTTCAACCTTTCTCATTTCCCACATTGATGTTTCTTTAATTTTATATTTATAAATTTGTGAATGAGTTTTCCTGATGAGTTTAACTTACTTGATTAATCTTATTATACCTTGAATTCTTTTGAAAAGTAGTGGAATCTGATTTGTTTTTTTCATTCTTTGCCAAAGATTGAACTATATGTACATGCTATTTAATTTGCACAGAGTAAAATCTGCCAGAATCAAACCATTTGACATTGTAAAATATTGTTCTTGACATTCGTGGTATGTGCTACCTTTTTATATTATCATTTTAGGCTAACTGAGATTTGTTTTCAAGTGAATATATGCTTTCTGAATATGACTGCATTTCATGACCTGCCTGAAACACAGATGCTAGCTCTCTCTAATTCTTAGCTCTCCCTAACTGGTTACATTCAGCTATTCTGAAGCCATCTTGCTTGTCCTAATATTTCTTTTACCAGAAGGTGGGATACAGATTTTTTATATTATCATTTCATCAGTTACCAGATTTCTTTTTATGAAAGAGTGGAATGCAGATTTTTCATACCGTAAATTTATTAATTGCCAAATTTCTTTTCAGTTGCAACCTTTAAAAACCCGATTTTCCTGCATCCTTTATGTTTGCTGGCTCAGCAGATTATCCTCCTCTCCTTTATCATCATTGTGTACACATTTGTTAGAGGATGAGTATCATTGAGATTCAGGTTGCATAAAGTCAAAGAAATGTCTAAGCCCAATCGGGAAAGCATAGCTAAATATCTGGGTTCAACCTGGAGCCTCAAAAGAATACATAAAGTGATATTGTTAAGAAAGGCCCTAGAGTCCTCTGGAGAATCCCCCCACTTTTAGAAACTCTATTATACTTGATAAGAACTTTATATAATCTTTGAGTTCCTTGTAATTCGGTTTTCTCAGAACGTGTGTTTATGAAGGAAGAAGGGGTCTCAACTGAAAGAGTACCATTGAATTACTAAATCCATCTCCGAATCTTCACTTTTTGATACCATGCCTGATCATCTGATAAGTTCTTTGATTCCATGTCTTTGCTCTGTTGCATGGTTGTTCATGGCAACAGTTTTAACATAGTTCAGTTTTGACCATTATCTGAAATAAAGATACCTGGAAGGACAGCAGAATTGTTTCCTTTTGCTGAGCAGCAGACACTGGTGTTGTTCCACTCAGTTGCCATTGACTCTGTCCTTTCTCCATCTGGCCCTGCATTCCCTCTCTTCTCTAGTGTGCTTTTTCTACTTCAGTGGAGATCTGACCTTGCTTTATTGAAGCTGCTCTGCTTATATGGGCAGAGAGCCTGACATGCCTGGAATGGGTCTTTTTTTTTAGCGTGGTCCTTAAATAATGACTAATCATATGAGATAATGACAGTCTAGCTTATAATTAATATGCCAGAGTTCTATAGTGGCAGGCTGAAGATATCCTTCTGAGATATCACCTGCAGTTCTACCCTTTGTTAACTTCTCTTTCTCTGCCATTTGTCCCCCTTCCCCTTTGGTGATTTCTCCTGGAAGTACTTCCTTACTCACTAGCAACAGAATCTTCTCCTTACGAACAGCTTCTGGGAAAATTGAGCCAAGAAAAACTATAAGCCACAAGACCAAAATTCCTCTAGCTTATGGCCAAATAAATTTCTAAACAAAATTTAGTAAAATCTCTCTAGTAAAATTTCGCAGTATTTGTACTACTGGTATTATTTCAGATTGATGCTTTTCTAAAATCATGACCAACATTTTACATACTAAGAATAATTCTACTGACACTCTTCTCACTATCGTCATTAAAGTTACATTTTCCTGAAAAATAACAGCCTGAATTTGCTTTTTATTTAATGGCGTGGTTATACTGCCCATTTTGAGGAATAGAAAGTCTTATTTCTGAATCTTCAGGAAGGACACATGAGTTGTTAACTTTTACGTACTTTGATGATGATCTTTAAAAATATAATAACAGTTGACTGCTGACCAAAATGGAAGTATAGCACTATTTTGTGTTTTTTAAGTCAGGTAACTTAGTCAATACAAACACTAAAAGCTGGACTCCATTCACCAAGAGCAGCCAGCTGGAAGCAGAGACACTTGCCATAAAGTGTCAGTGGACTGAGCTGGTTCATAGGAGAGGTGCACTGTGGCCTACAAACTAACCAGACAGTGACCGAACCTGTGCCAACAGCATATCCCTTTGCTGGGAGCTGCTCCAGAACCTCCTGAATTTGAGAAGCTTCTTCCTCTTTTGCTCTTTATCAGTATCCCTCTAGCACCCTCTACTGACCAAGCCTGAAATGTGCCAACTACAACAGGGAAAATACTGGATGGAGTCCAGCTTCAACACCACAAAATAAATGGCAAGAAATATGGGTTTGAAACTGAGAGGTACCTCCTCCCCTACACAATTTCTGTTTGTCTAACACTTAAAACAAATATTCAACTGAGTTGTGGCAATCAACAATATTTTAGAAAGCATAGAGGTATCTCGATTTATTTTTCAATTAAAAAACAAAATCACAAAATTATGTTATATTCAGAGGACTGTAATATTTTTATTAAGGATTAGTAATGTGGATTAATACATGACAATTCAACCACTCATTTTATTCTAATCTTCACTGTTTATTTTTATTGTTATTAAACCACATCTTTCAGTTTCTCCTGCTGTGCTGATATGTGAAAGAGAAGAGGAGGTGAGAAATAAATGTATGTATTTAACTCAGGACTTAATATTATTTTAAGAATTTTTAAAATTCATTCTCCTAGTCAAATAAGAAGTGGTAATATTTGGTACACATACTCTTTGTTTGCTTGTTTGTTTTTAATGAAAGGAATATTTAAAATCCTTTTTTTGTTTTTGTTTTTGGATGAAAGCATAGAACTAAATGTGGTATTGTATATCACATGGTAGCAGCTTCTTATGTTACAGATGAAATGTTTGAGAACTAAATGACTTGACAAAGGCCTCCAAACTTGCTTATGAAAGAAACTGTACATGCAAGATGCTAGGTACCCAGATATTCAGTTCATGTCCACTCTTTTTCTGAAGTCATTTAGTAGAGATGCAAGTACTAGATTAGTTAGTGATTGCCGTGCAACAAGTCATTCAATATTTAGTAACTTAGCTGATTTAGTAACTTTTGCAGTTTGGCATTTTAAACAAAGCTTAGGTGGACAGATCCTTTGATTTTTGACTGGGTTCTGTTATTCATCTGTGTCTTTCTCTGGTTTGGTTGACAGCTTTACTGATGTCACCTGAGTGTCCTCATCTGTGGACCTCTACGGTGACAATAAGGTTACCTTGAAATACTATTCTGTCTACCACAGGTGGTTAGCAGTCCAACATCTCCTGCAAGATATTGGCATTTCCTCATTCCCCATCCTTTCTTTGAGGATATGTTTTTTGACTTGGCTAGTTTCATGGGAAAAGAAAAGCTTTGCAAGATGGAAATGATATAAATGAAGGAACATGCTGAAATTGGCAGGGGTTATATATGATGTTGCTGCACCCGCCCTGCATCTGTTTGGACTACTCCAGATGTTATCTGAAGATAGAACAAAGGAAGTCAAAAGTCCAATTGGCACATTAGGATAGCTTCATAAACAAAAAAAAGTGAGTTTAAAGTATTTTTCTTAGGAGAATATCTATAGAAAAAGAACAGGGTCCAGTGGAAAGGATTTATAATGGTGCTACTGAGATAGTACAGGCAAATGTAAAAGGTAAGAGCTAGACTAATCTTAAAGAGTATGTGTGTGTAGACAGAGGAAGGGTAATGGTGGCATGAGTTGTCTGTCTCTCGATGTTTGTGAGAGTTATGGAGAAGAGGCTGTTCAAGAATAACAGTCAGAGTTCATGGGCATGGGAAAAACTCTTCTGTGGATAACTGAAAATCTAAAATGTAGGTATGATTAATGCAACCAAAACATAACCATTATAGCACCCACTGATATGAATATGTGAATACTGAGTACTTTCCTTATACACCTTATCTGATGGTTCAACTTGTCTTCCTCCAAGACTTTCAATGTTTATCCGTACTTGCGCTGGTGGAGATGAATGATTTTCTTCATACTACCTTGTTGGCGTAGATTTTGTTTCATTTTCATCTATGGCTTAAGCATTGTTTCAGTGGCATTTAAATGAGTGACCATTTCTTCCTGCCAATTTACAAACCAGAACAAATGGTTTGCAAAATGGCAAAAAACTTTTTTTTTAAAACACACTAATAGCTGTATTTCACCTTCTGTATATTTACTTGTGGGATCTTTTGATTTTCTTCATCAAAGTAGTAGGAATAGCCCATGGTTTTAAACAGAATGCCAAACTTATTTGATAGTGTTGTTTGAAAGCAAATAAAACCCAAGGATTGGAAGAAAAGAAAACTTGGAATTTGATTAAGAAGTGGAGGGCTTTAAGTGACACTCCAGTGCCTTGGGCTAGAGTTTCAAAAAGTTGGCAAGGGAATTGAATCCCCCAGTGCTCACGCTTATGACGGCAAGAATAAAGCTATTTTTATTCTCTAGGCAACAGCTTTCCTCTGCCAAATTTCCCAAGACTCATACAATGAGAGCAGCCATCCCAAAACGATTAATGCAAATTTAGTAATTGTGCACATGGATCATTTCTCTGTCACCCATTTTATCCATAAAACGTGGCTTTCTCTCCATGCACACATTGCTCATGTTTTGTGCCATTCACCTGTTGCTGGGGGCATGGAACAAATTACCTCTTTGTGTGAAGCTGCGGGAAGAAGAAATTATCACATTTGTGGCTGGCACCCACTACTAAACCAAGCATGTAATTATTTGAATCAGAATGATTGTACGCACAAAGACAGATTTATCTTGGATATCGGAAGGAGAGCATATGAGGTCTGATCTGCAGCTGGACAATTTCCCAAAGGGAGGATGGGTGGGAAGATACAGGCTTCTGTTAAAAAAGATAAATTTTTGGCAGCAAAGACAAATTTCAGTAGAAGCCAATGAGACCTCAGGGGTTCTGGCTTTTGTAAAATTTTAAGTGAAGTGAGTGCAAGTGCGAGGTTTGAGTTGAGAGCCCTGGGGAAGTTAATCACAAAAAGAAGTATTGTGTTGCCAACCTCACAGTGTGGACTCCCCCAAAGCACTTCACACAAGAACCTCAAACTTAATCAACCAACAAGGCTCAGAGGAGTGTGCTAGAAAGCCCCTCAGGCTTGTGATATCGCTTTCAAGTTTTCAGGAAGCATTGATGCCTGCCTAATAGGGCCTTTCTGGAAACGACTAGCTCCTATTCAGAGGACACCAATCAACCCTAAGCTGTGTTCAGTCGGAGCTTTAAATCGACAGTGTAAGGTAGCGCAGCCACCGTGAGGCGTATATGTGCCTCCTCCTTAGAAGCCATTTGCTGGTTAAACACCCCACTGCTTGCTGACACTCCCATTCACTAATCTGAGAGGCTGTGTGCCTGCTCCACACTGTACTGCTACCATATAAAAAAGTGTGTCTCCAGAACTCTCTCCTCTACTCCAAGGCTGTTATGCAGACTTCCTGAGACAAATGGAACCTTTCTCCTGCCAGTAAATGGTGTAGATTAAAAACAAATATCCCACATGGAGAATTGGGAGAAACATATATATATAACATCAAAAGGTGTTAGGCACAGAATCAGGTGACCTGAGGCATCCCTTTTTCAAGTGCCTTACATGGGACTTTTTGGAAAGCAATTGATTTGAAACCCCATTTTTAAGAAAACTTGGCTGTGTCTCCCCATCTCTTACTTTAGGATAAAATGGGAAAAGAACAACAATGTGAACAAAACCCAACATAAAACACAACAAAAACAGAAGCTTCCAGTCAATAGACTGATAGGGAAAAATTGTGAAGGGCATTGAGATGGATGCAAATGAAAGATTACTACTGAATGTCCTGTGTACCACGTCTTTCCTGGGGATCAGATTCTATCTGGTCTTGCATCTTTCCTCCTCTACAAGCTGTTTAATAATGCAAATAGTTCTTGTCCATATAAATGAAAATTAACTGTCTGGTAGAATGCAATGTATTATAGTATGAGAATATTCATCAGATTTACATCTATTTGCAAATTTATTTCAGCATTCTTGATTGCCTATCTACGTGCAGGTAGTTTGAATTATCCTTTGAAGCAGTTGTAATATATTACTGATTCCCTCATTAATTAGTGAGTTAAATAAAATATTTGGCACATAGTCATTTTATATTTCAGTGCAAGTTATGATATTAACTTCAAAATATATTCTTTGTTAGTATCAATTCAGAGGATTTTTGTTTATTTGTATACTGGTTCAAAACAATATCTTTCTGGCATCTGAAATTTATTTTTGATTGCAGACATGGTTTTTGAGATGAAGATTAAAACCGTTGGGTAGTAAAAATACAGGGTCAGGTTGTTTTTTTCTTTTAGTATTTCAGGATGTAAGAAGTAGCTTAGACAGGAAACTCTGATTGCTTCTAATCAAGTCTTCTATTTGTATGCTTTGATGCAACTTCACTGTAATGAGTATTGTCATAGTTAGAACAAAAGAAAAACAAATGAATTTAAAAGATCATTAGATTAGCTCTTTAGAATATGTCTGCTTCATCTAGTTTACATATCTTCCAGTAGTTATTTTTGACTAAAAGCCAAGGAAAGGCCTGAGTTCAGCTAATACATCATAGATCATATTTTCAGAGGACACATCATACAACCTATTCACTTGAATAAGATTTATGCTGAGGGCTTCAATTTGCAAGTTATGAGTGTTTGAGATTTTGGCTTTCCTGGAAGTCTTTTCTCTTACTCCTTTGGTAGTATTTTTTTTTCATCAGTCAAAGATAGTATGTTTTAATAAACCAGAATGAATCCTCCATGGATGTAATTATAAGTCCTTTCTTTTCCCCCCCTCAAATTTAAAATTTGTCCAGGAGTAGGAAGAAGAGAACCTGGCACTTGTCTTCCACTGGTATGAAATAGTAATGGGATGACTTAAATTTATGTTTAAATACCTTATGGGTATATATTCAAAACCTAATTTTTGGAGATATTGATGAAACTTGCATTTAAAGGTAACACATTTTTTTCCAAATCATTGAATGTATAAGGAAATACACCATAATATATTTAGCAGTGGTTATTTCTTCTTAGTATTAATTTGTCATGAAAAAATGAGGGAAACAAAAGTAAGGTTGCTATAATTGTAGGTAAGTATATAAGTAAGGTTGTATAATTGTATCTGTACAAGAAATTCACAACCAGAACCAGCCTGCTTTCTACATATGGTTTCATTCCAAAGGTAAACTTTCCTTGTCTTAAAGATTAGGCAACTTCTGTCTCTGAGGCCCTTTACTACTTCAACTATAGCATTCAAGACTTCTAAATTACAACTTAATGTTAATTTAAAATATTCCCTGTCTTTAAACTATACACATTGTACATCAGTGGTACTAGACTATTTATGTTCCTAGAACATCTGTGATGCTTTGCTTTGCAAAAACCTTACAATATTCTCCTTGTTTACATAGATATTTTATTCATCCACTAACACAGTGCTTCTAAAATTTCTGTGGTGAAGAATAAAAGTTTTTGAGAGTTTCTATTTAGTCATAGCCCAATATGCAATATAAAAAAACTATAAAATTAAGTATAAAGAGGCTTATAAAATATCAGATCCAATTTTTAAATTTCTATTATAATCAAAACACATTTTCAAATTGCTTTAGAACTGTGGAATCTCTTGTAAACACATCTTCATAAGCAAGTGAACAACATTTCCACTGACTCAAGGCTGTGAACTGGGGTTGGGTAAGTCACACAGCATAAGTTTCCTCACAAATGCTGTTTGCTTCAATTACTCTTTTCTGTATATCTCTAAATAAAAGTGAAATGACCTATATCTGAGAATAGGATTCAATGTTGTTACTTTTCTTAAGATAATTAACTTAATCCTTGTTGTTTTAGAGTTCTTAAATAATTACATTTCCTGTTGAGGGAAACTCTAGCCCAAACTCTAGCAGGGAATCTTCAAGTAAATATTTGTTGAATTCCAAGTTTTTAAAATCCTTTGTTTGAAATAAAAATTGATGTTGAATGTCTATTTTTGCATTCCTCCCTTTCCTGCAATAGCTAATTCTAAATGAGAAATATATGCCTTAAAAGAGAATGTTGGATGCCTTCTACAGGAATGTTAAGTCTCTGTATTCTAAATAAGTCAGACCCAAGAGTTTGAATGCCTACTGTGATTGACAATTTCCCAAATTTACTGTCTGTCTATAACAGTCCTTCTGTGCTGTCCATTTTACATTAAGGCTGAGTGGACATGGCTTTTCTTTCATTCCTCATATGTTTATTTCCCTGATTATCTAAGCTTGCTGAACTCAAAGCCTCATAGTCTCTTGTTATTATCATTATCCATATTCAATAAGTTGTCCACTATTATTTCTCAGGGTCTCTCACATTGTCCATTCGTTTCTTTCTCCCTTGGTCATACCCTGATTCTGGGCATTGTCCCAACCTAATATTGTACAATAGCCTTCTTTTGTTTTCTTCATTATATGACACAACTAGGATTTACCTTCTTTTAGAAGATGTCTTTTCACTAAAATATACTTTTAAATCATTTATAAGAGTTCCAGAATAAGCTGAACACCAATAAATTTCATATAGTAGGAAGCTCAAAATGTGGAGATTGGGTAGATTTGTTGCAGCATGAAAGAGCTCAGTTCCTACACTGGCCTCTTGACATGAGTTTTTTTTTTTTTTTTTCCTTTTCTTTTTTTTGTGATGCTGGGGATTGAACCCAGAGTTTTGTGCATGCAAGGCAAGCACTCTACCAACTAAGCTATATCCTCAACCCCTCTGTTTTTAGTACATGGCAATTTTTCACAATTTCGAATTTTAATGGTAAAATTGATGATGAGATAAAGATAGAAATGGCTTATGCAAATATTCTCAGAAAAAAGATTTTAGATACAGGATCCTGTAGAAATAAAAGCATTATAATTGATCATCGTATGAGGAGAAAAGATTCTTTGCGTAAGATTCATGACTGAGGCCTGGTAATAAAAGACAGATTAACAAAAGAAAAGCACCAGATTTGTTTTACATGATACTTAGACCTTCTAAAACAAAGTCTCAAAGAAACAGGAAGAACAGTATATTTCTATGTTTAGGTTTGATGAGGAGTGGACAGTCATGATGAAATGTGATTAGGCTAGAAGGGTATGATATAGTAGTCAATTCTATAGGAAGGACTTAGTGAAACCTGTGTTTGCAGGTCCTGGCATCTCTGTATCTTCCAGAATAAGAATGTTCCTGTCTTAGGAGTGTAGGGAGGGTTATTCATGAGTACAGATTTTCTTCAGAGGATGATCAGAGAATTCTTCCATGGTTTCTTTAAGAGAGAAGAGTGGGAGATGATCCCAACCTTCATATTTCTGCTGTTCCTCCCAGTACAAAAGAGCTAGAATTTGGGATAGTATATCTCGAACCCCATCATTAGCCAGGGTCTATCTGGTTACAGACTATTGAGTTTTATAAAATACATCCAATTCTCTATTTCTAAATGCTGATATTTGAACTCTGAAATCACTGTAACAGTAAGTTTCAAGATAAAAAAAATATATATTTCCTTTTGTAGAAGAATTGAATAGAAATTAATCACATTACACTAAATCATTTAGATAATGACATGGGCTATGAGTACCTGATCATGAAAGTGATTGATTAACTATGTAAGTTTCCTGCTAATTAAGAATTTCACATATTTGTAGGATGTAATTATTGGGAACATTTTTTTTTTCAAATTAAGGTTGTCAGTTTTTGAATGCAGCAAGTCTTATTTGCTGTTTGTTTTGTGGAAGTTGTTAGAGTAGTTCTTGGAAGATGCCAAAGGTTATTTTACAACAGCTATCAGTAAGATATGTTAGCAGGAGGATGACATTTTTCTTTCAAGAATAAAGTAAAGCTAATCAGATACCACAGTCCATTATCTGAGGAGGATTAAAGAAGTGACAATGTCATAGCTGTCAAAATGAAATATAGTCCTGTGAGAGGGTTGTCTAGGAAAATGAAGAAAAATACATACACAAAATCTCTGAAAAGAACAAGCCTTTTCCTTTGGCCATAACAATGGGTCAATGTTTTTATACAAGTATGTTGGAAAAAATTGGGGAGTTGTAATATAAGAATTAGAAACATGAACTGGTAAATGGCTGTATCATTCTAGAATGGAAATTCCAAATACTATTGAAATATGAGTTTTGGTGGATGAATAAGGGAGGCTACACTTCAATTATTTTAGTTTAAAATACATTTGTTTCCTTAATCTTGCTTTTAAAATTTAAACTATATTTAAAACAGAATATATACTGTCTTTGTTAGGGCACAGGCTGAGGTGCTATAAAAAGATCTCAAAATGCAAGAATTCACAAAGGACAAGTGTTCATTTCTCTCTCAGACAACAGTTTGAATGAAAGAAGGAAATAAAAAGCAGGTAGCTCAGCTCCATGATTCACTGTCACTTAGGTGCCATCCTCATCTGATGGGAAAGCCTCAAGTCCCTCCCATGGCCTGTTGGAAAAGAAAAAGAAAGGGGTGCAAGACCAGCAGTTTTATTATAAGGAAATGCCCAGACAATTGCATACCTATTTCTGCTTAGTTTTCATTGCAAGAATCTGACTGTATCACTCTGCTGAGTTCCAAGTGAGACTGCAAAACGCAGTCCCTAGGCGGGCTGTTATGAGCCTTCTTAGAACTGGGCAGATGGGCTAGAAGAAGGGGAGTACATATTGGGGGATAATGATTAACTCATATACATATATATCACCTGTATATAATTAAATAGGTCATATATATGATTAAAATTAAGGGTTTAAAATGAAAAAATGAATTTTATTTGTCTTTCTCCATTTCTTTAGTCCTATGATTAATTTTTACATGCATTTCACATATTCTTATAGTCATGGGAAATATACAATGTAATATTTTCTCCTTCTAAAAAAGCATACCTTACTTTATATACTATTTCTGGTACTTTATTTTTTTTCTTCCTTAATGTATTTTAGAAATATTTCTATATCAGTGAATGCATAAGTCTTGTAACAGCAGTACATTATCTAATTTTAAAAGTGAACAATACCATAGTCAATGTCTTACTTAAGGATATTTTGATAGCTTCAACATATATTTATGCCCTTTTCCATCTTTCTCATAATAAATTTTACAATGGAATTCTTGTATAGATATCTTTACATAGGTGTATGAATATGCATACATATTTTTCTTAAACCTTATCATATATAACATATATTCCATAAGATGAATCCATTCTAAGTGCATAGTTTAGTGAGTTTTAGTAAAGTATGCAGTCATGTAATGATCATGACCATTTTTGGCCATTTTTGTCATCTCTAAGTGGCTCCCAGACACATACAATCATTTAATTTGCCCTTGCTTTAGATTTTACTTTTCTGGAATTTTCACATAAATGAAATTATGCAATTATGCAAAATCTTTTTGCTTCGCTTCTTTTATTCAGCACAATTTTTTTTGTGTTTATATACCCACTTATGAATATTTCCTTCTTCCCCTCAAAACAAAATAAAATGATATACAGTTTTGATAATCTGGTTTTTTCATTTTGCAAGAGATCATGAAGATTTTTCTACTTGAATGAATTTAGAACTTTCTTATATTTTAAATATTTTACAGATGACTAATAACTATTCTCAATTTATCACTGTTATAAAAATATCATGATGAAGATCTTTGCAAGTGTAATATTTCAAGTTTCCCAGATTATTGTAATGTTAATTATTTGTGCTTATAGTAGTATCTGTTAGACTTTATTAAAAACTGAAAAATTAGAAAAAGTCTCATTGTGAGCCTACTGGGCATCCTGGACTCATGATAATATTGAAATGACTGTCACTGTCTCATGACTATATTTGCCAGTGAGAGTAAGAGAAGAAACCACAGCTGCTCACCCACGTGCACATGCTCAAAAACCTATCCACATACCTACACACCTGAAAAACCTTTGTGAATTATTGAAAGTTAAATTCTTTTACTTTTTCCATTTTTAGAAAAAAATACTCAGGCTATTTAAGTCTACTCCTGGTTAACTACAGCTAATGGAACATGACATGAGTGAAGTCTGGGACAAGTCCCTTGGGCAAGAAGCTACAGATATATGGGACACCAAGAAACTAAGTCACTTCTCAGTCAGGGGCAATTACACTGACACCTAAGAAAAATAGCATTAGAGTTCCTTGACAGTTGGAATCCAGTAAAGAATTATCAAAAATTCTGTATGCTAGGTTCATGCCTATGGCAGATGACCTGGTTGACAAGCTTGCCTGAGCTAACTATATTAATGCTTCAGATCAGTATAAGAGGAACTAGCAGCAGTTCTCCTTAACTAATCATGTTAAAATTGTTGACAGATTTCATGCCTGCTTTCAGCTGCATAACTATTCATCACTGGGGTGAAGAGACGAGTTCATGCAAATTGATTAGAATATGCACATCTTATTTCTTTAGGCACTCTAAGAATATCTGAACTTTCTTTTTTTCTTCTTGTTTTTAATGTGCTAGTTGTTTCTCCAGTAAGCAAAACTTTCCAACAACAGCTAATCTTTTTTATTAAAAAAGAAAAATAAAACTGCATGATGTGTCTGTCAGTTCTGAGGATTATGCTTTGTGAGTTGTAAGCTACATATCTGGGTCAAATGCTTCTGTTAGGAAGGCATAAGATTTGGTCAAAATTTAGAGTTAAGTGCTATTAAAATGTGCTCAATATGGTATAAATCCTTTACCAACAGTTAAATCTTAAGGTTTTAAGATTGTGACTATCAATTAAGTTTATGTGTGGCACTGATTAGTGACAATGTGCTTTATTATATCTTATGACAAAGTATTTTAATCACCTTTATTCCAGGAGCAATTGAAGTTTTGAATAATCTGCAAACTGTTCTACAAACTGTTTTTCAAAACTCTTAAAATACATGTTTGTACATGATTTTACTATATTAGGATTTGTTTTCACTTCCTTACTTCATAGGGAAAAATAACTTTAGAATGTAAAGATGACATTTCTTTATTTATTTTTTTGGTACTGGAGATTGAACTCAGGGACACTCGACTACTGAGCCACATCCTCAGCCCTATTTTGTATTTTTTTTTTTCAATGTAGAGGCATGGTCTCACTGAGTTGCTAAGATGACATTTCTTATTAATGGTACCAACTCATATATAGGTAAAAACTAGAAGTAGTTTGCATGACTTCAATTAGTTTCTATATCAAACTTGCTTTGGGTAGGACTTGGATCGACTTATATGGAATTGTAAAATCCTGTTTAATTCTACTGACTCAATTCTCAATTTTTCTCTATATCACTTCTGGAGATAACTTTATATTTGACCTATGGACCCTCTTTGGAGAACACAAGGCCACTATGTCCACTATTCAATTGCTTCTACAATTTTTCTAGTCAGATACTGAAAGTTTAAGAAATAAGATCTGACTTTTCTGCCCCCATGTACATTGGGCATAACATAGTCTTGCCATTTCTTTTTATCTAGGATGTGACATAATAGATGATACATTTCCAATATCTTATAGATCAGCTGTCTATATAAGAAATGTGTAATGTCCCATACTCCACATTTGTTGATGGAAGTTCAAGTGCAAACATGCTAATGAGACAGTGGCCTATGAGAATTTATTCACAACTGCTCACTTTAGTGTTTCTTTTGCATTTTGGAAGTTGTGTAGAAAGATGACTGGCAAAGTGAAGAAAATACTAATTTTGATTTTGCTCTACAAATCAACAGAGATTTGAGTGAAAAAAAAATTTGAAAGAAAAACACAACTGAGGTCAACTCCTATCAGGTTGTGTCTTGCCTGGAGAGAGCTCTTCTTCTTTTTTTCTCATTTAAACAAGTCCTATGCTCAAAAAAAAAATGAATAAATAAATAAAAACAAACAAACGAAAACACTCTGAAACTGATATTGATTCTAAACTGTGTTCTTGAGTGTGAGTAATCCATTTCACCAAACTTGATTGAAACATAAAGGCAAAATGTGAAAGATCAGTAAATGTTGCCACAGTTTCCATCAGGGTTTCCTCAGGGATGGAACTTAAATCATCTTAACCTCTGCTACTCATAAAGTCAACTCTTTAACATCAGGGCCATATGATTGGGAGAACACTTGTTGCTCCTTAACATGTCCTCTAATTTTTAATGATAGTTCAAAAGTTTTGTGATTCAAAGTCATCTTAAAAAGTTAAAAATTGGAAGCATTCCCTCTGAAAACAGGAACTAGACAGGGATGCCCTCTCTCACCACTGCTATTCAACATAGTCCTGGAACCACTAGCCAGAGCAATTAGACAGACGAAAGAAATTAAAGGGATACGAATCGGAAAAGAGGAACTCAAACTATCATTATTTGCAGACGATATGATTCTATACTTAGAGGATCCAAA
>PVHX01015498.1:0-46510 GCA_004024805.1 Geosciurus inauris
CTTAGCCTAGGAATACAGAGGTGGGCTAAGCAGTGGCTGAGATTTCTTGGGGTGAGCAGGAGCCAGGGGAAGAGAGAGGACGCAGATGCTAGTGAGGCTGGATTCCCCAGGGCCCTCCCAGTGTGCCTGCGTGAAAAGGATAAAGATGGTGTGGGTACAGCAGGCTGGGAGAGGCATGGGAGGAGGGCAGGTATCCTCTGTAGTCTCAGGAACTGAAGCGAGTGGACAGAGGCTTTGGGAGAACAGTGGGGGTTAACTGGAGGTTGGGGGAACAGGGAGATGACCATTCTGAACAGCCTGGTAGTGCTGAGGACCCAGCAGTGCTCAGCAGCTGGGCAGGCATGGAGACGGTGGGGCCATTGGGCAGCTTTCCTGGAGAGCTAGGCTGTGCATCTGTGGGCTGGCCCTCCCCTTTCCTGAGCAAGGCTGATGTGCTGCCCGGGCAAGGGCGGTCCCTGAACACAGTTCTTCCTAGAGGCAGCCACACAGGCCCAGGGCAGCAGAAAGAGCACTGGACCAGGAATTCATGGCTCTGCATGGCCCTCAATTTCCCCAGGTCTGACCAGATGATTGCTATGGTCCCTTCGGGCTCTTTGACGTCATTAATAATAATATGAAGGGAGCACAGGCAGAGGAGAGGCACAGTCACTAGGGTAGATGCGAGTTCCCTCACAGGGCCCCGTAAGCAATGGAGCCAGGGAGTGGAGCCTGGCTGGGGGTTCAAACCCTGCGGAAAGTTTGGAGAAAGGAGAACTAGAGAAAGTCCTCTTTCCCTGATGGCTTGTCTCTGTTTCTGATCTCAGCAGTCTCCTCAACACCACATGGGTGACCTTTAAAGATCTTGACAATGAGTAGAGTCCAGTAAACAGGACACCTGGAGTGTGCCAGGTGCCATTCCAGGTGCTATATGTGATCCGCTCTGCACAGCACACCTACCTTTACAGGTGAGTGATGTTGCCCAACTCACCTGAGGGAGATGGAGGCTGCAAAGGGTTTGGGAGTTTGCCCCAGTGCCTGGGCTGGAATAGGAACCCACAACTATTTGTTCCTGGATCTCTAGTGCTGAACTGGGAGCCTGGGGACCCCAGCAGACTCTCAGAAGGCCCAGTGAGGCATTGACCCACCCCTGCTGCTGGGTCACAAGGATTTCAATGGCTGCACCAACGTGTGATTCAGCCCTGCTGTACCAGGTGCTGGGTGGACTCAGGGTCAGGACACCTAGCTGCCCTCAAGGGACCTACAGCATGGGAAGCAACCCTAGAGACAGCTTCAGGGAACTGCTTTAATGAGATACAGACCCTTGGAAGAAGTGAGTCCCCCAAACAAGCAGCACAAGGCCAGCCTTCCAGATGCTGATAGAATGCCCTCCCCCCGCCTCCGTGCAGAAACACGCCTGGACAGGACAGGTGCCCGTGTTCTGGCAGCATCTTTGCCACCTGACTGCGCACACCTGCCACTTCTGCTGCTGACAGTGGACTGACAGATTGGCCGGAGGGAGCACCCATGTCTGGGAGGAGAGGTGGCAGGTGCCGCGGGGGCTGCCTCCTCTCCTCCCGCCATCCCGGCATGGGAGCTTGTGTGCTGCCATCTGTGTTGGCGTCGTTCTCTCTAATGCAGCCTGGCAGGTGCTTTCGCTGAGGGGCAGGAGGACCAGGGTCTGGATGAAACCCCCATTCGTTTTTGTGGCAGGAGACTGATGAGATGTTTGCGGGTGACTGGATGCACTCTGGCTGGCCGCCTTCAGGAAAGGACCAAGCTGGTGGGAACCAGTTCAGTCACTCTGATTTAGAAAAAGGTGTCTTGAGACTTTCCCTTCCTTTTTGCATCACTCCTAGGGGTGTTTTGTTTTGTTTGTACCAAGGATTGAAGCCAGGGGCTCGTGCATGCTGGTCAAGTGTGCACTACCACTGAGCTACATCTCCAGCCCTTTTTATTTGATTTGATTCTATTTTAATTTTGAGACAGGGTCTCCCTAAGTTGCCCAGGCTGGCCTCAAAATTACCATCCTCCTGCCTCAGCCTCCCGAGTAGCTGGGATTACAGGTATGCATCACTACACTCAGCTCCTCCTGGAGTCTTAAATCTTAAGTTGCATTTTGTTCAAAACAGATTTATTTTCAAACTATTAGCCCATTGCGATTGTAAAACTTACTCAGAATTGGTTTTAAGGCAGTTTTCCAGGTCCTCCAACCACAGCTCCAGACCACAAAGAACCTGGTGCACTGCATTCTGTTGCTTTTTGTTTTTCAAAGAATGGGTTTCATGTTCAGACTTTCTCTCACTGCTGTGCCCACTGCAATTATGGGTAATTATTATGTCTTGCTGAGAAATCTCTGTGGGGTTATGGGCTCTGCAGAGAAGACAAACTGACACGCAGCTCCCACTTGATAGATTCAGAATCTCAGATTTCCGTGGTGGGGTGGAACATGGAGAATTCTCTTCTGCTGTGTGTGTTGGCGGGGGTTGTCACTAAAACTAATTCTATACACAAAAGTCCTTTCCCAACAGTGCAAATGGAGATAATCAGTAATCTAAAAGGTGGTAAAAAGGGGAAATAAATAGTGCAAGGATAATTTTAAAAACCCTGAAGTTGAGGCTTTGTTTATAACAGAGTCACAAAAAAATAATATGACTCTTAATAAATGCTACACCAGCCAGAGTGACAGGTCTCTGATTTTCATGCCTTAATGCAGCAAATATTGATCAGGTGCCCACCATGTGTTAGTTCTAAGCACACCTATCTTTCTAAATACTAACAAAAAATTATTAGTATTAATTAATAAAAATTAATACTATTAATTAATAAAAATTAATAGTATTAATTAATTAATAGAACCAAATTCTATTGGTTCTATTGGTTCTAAATTCTATTGGTGCGTGTTATGATCACTGATAAGACACTAGACACTTTTTTAATATCAAAAACTTTAGATTTGTAAAAATAAGTATGCTTTTTTTTTTTACACCTAGTGATTCAGATCCTGGAATGGACCCTGACAAGGACAGTTTTAACACATAGTGGGGAAATTTATTGTGTAGACTTGATCATGGCAGTTGGCATCCTGGGCATTTCCACCGTGTGTTGGATGATCTTGAGAACAGGGTTAAACGAGGGAAGGGCCCTGCACAGGCTGAGCAGGTGAGAGGGCTGAGCAGTGGCAGCAGCAGGAAAGAGCCTGGATGGGTGAGGTGGGAAAGGGACCCAGTGGCCTGGGAATCAAACCCAAACAGGCATGCAAAGAAGTAAGAAGGTAGGGGTGGGAACATGGCAGAGCGAGCTGGAAATGAGAGGCTCAACAGAGGCAAAGCTTCCATGCAGCATCCAGCGCCCCCACAGGCAGCAGACTGGCCTCTGTTCAAACCCTTACAGTGGTAACTTACTCATAGCTGTGTGATCCTAGGCATGTCACTCAGTTTCTCTGTGCCTCAGGCTTGTCATAAGAATTCAAGGGCCAGTTGTGGTGGCACACACCTGTCATTACAGCAACTTGGGAGGCTGAGGTAGGAGTCTCACAGGTTTGAGATGAGCCTTAGCAACTTAGTGAGGCTCTAAGCAACTTAGACTGTCTCAAAAAATAAAAAGGGCTGGAGATGTGGCTCAGTGGTAAAGCATCTCTAGGTTTGATCCTTGGTACCCAAACAAAATAAACAAAAAAAGAATGCAAGGAGTCAATCCATTTAAGTGCTTGGCATAGCTCTCAGTAAGTGCCAGCTATTGTTATCACAAATCCAGTGGTTATTTTTCATCTTCTACCTACACATCTGAATCCCTTCTGCTTCAGCCGGTCTGGTGGGAAGCAGGGCTTATCCAGCCCAAAGGAGAAAGAAAGTGGGCCTGAAGGCAGCCTAGGATTTAAACCCTGAGGGAGAGAGAGACACAGGAGTCAGGCTCACTCCAGATGATTTGCAGAGCCCCAGGCCTTGTGGGGAAGGGGTGGTGAGACGGGGTGGTAGGCAGCCTGTCTGTCCTGTGGCTACTTGGCATAACCTCAGTTGCCTGACCTCCCTGGCTCCTGCTGGCTGCTCTCTGTGAGCCAGAAGCTGCCTGTGTGTGTGACAAAGAACTCCATGCTAAGCCACGCTCAGTGCTCTTGTTAAATGCCTAAATGCCTTTGCCCCCTGAAGACCGGGCAGGACAGGGCTCGTCCCTCTGGAATCCGTCAGACTGGTGAGAGGGTGTCATCCCAGAAGATAGGCCTAAAGTGCACCATGAAATCCACAATGACCTCAGAGCCACCCAGCAAGACCCCAAGGCAGAAATCCCTCAGGAAATCTCCCACGACAGCCCAGGGTGGCCATAAGCATGGAACGGACCCTTCAGAAGGGAGGGCAAGAGCGAGGAAACCACACATGCACCTTTCAACTTGGAGATGGCAAGGAGAGAAGAGGAAATATTTACCCAAATATTTACCTATACCAGCGTCTTTTGGGTCTTAATCCTCTATCTCTGCTTTCTGCCAACTGCTTTCTCGCAGGGAGCATAGGAGTTCTCTTCCACTGGAGTGAGGGTGTGTTTATCAGCTTGCTGCAAATTACATGGCAAACACTGATTCCCCCCGGCTGAGGCAGTCACTGAGCCTCTTTGTTAGATTAATAAGATTACAACAATTTGGGCACACTTTCAAGTGTTTATTTTCAAAACCTTGCTTCAGAGGGTGGTAGAAACAGTATCAGGCCTGACGGGATTCTGGGCGTTTGCAGAGCTTCTCTTTCAAGCACACATTTCTCCACATACCAGAAGAAAGGTCATTCGGCCTCAACCTCTGACAATTTCCAGTCCCGCACTCTATATATAGCCTGATTCTTTTTTCTTTCTTTCAGGCTAAATAGCTCAGGGCTGGTCTTAAACTTTTGATCCTTCTACTGCTGCCTCCTGAATACTAGAGTTTTCTAATCAACAAGTTCATATTTATTTTAACACCTACATGGTGTGAGCCTTGTGCCACAGACTTTAAGGGATTTTGAATGGATAACCTTTACAGTGAATCATTTCCTGTGCCCTCCAACAGCATTTGGGCAGATTGACTGTACTTAGGTTTGTAACATTTCAGTAAATTTTACTGAGAGTGAAGTCCTGTAACGCAGATCCTATTTTCCTATTGACTTGTGTTATTACATTATGGATGGATGCAGCTCCCTGGCAAAAACAGGCCACCTCCACCCTGGTGGTGGGAGGGAGGGGCTCTGGGAGATGTGAGTCATAACCCAGGGTGCCACTGGGGTGGTTCTGACCTTTAGAAGGTCCCAGTGACCCTCTCCCTCCAGATTCCCTGGGGTGCTCTGTGGTGAGAAAGCCCTGGGGTTGGTGGGAGAATAAAAACATTACTTGGCACACCTCTGCTTCAAGGAACTGCAGGCTAGCTGGAGTCCTGGACTCCCGTGCATCTATATCCCAAGCCTACAGCCTACCTTTCCACCCAAGCTCTTGACTTGCTCCACGCCCACTCTCCTTGCCTCCAGCCTCCAGCTCAGAAGCCCAGCTCCCTGGTCTGACATTGCTTCTCTCCATATCCTAAGCTGCCCCGCGCTACTGGCCCTTATTGACTCGCCCCATTCCCTCGTCATGCCCTTCCCGGCTCAACGACAGGGTAGTTCTTCTGGAACGAATCCCTACGTCCTCAACCCTCCCCCGTTCTGAAGCACCCCACTTGATGGTGGGGTTCCATGGCTGGCTTCAGACTTGACTGTCGCTCTGTCTGATTCCCTGTGAGGCTATGAGCTCTTTGTGGGCCTTTCAGGTTCATCTTTACATCCTCTGTGCTAACCTTAGGATGAACCAAATACTGGGAATTTAGTATGGTGAGTGAATGGATGAATGGACAAAAAAAGAATGACTATGTCAACAGATATAGAAATAATAATTAGCTTTCATCCAAAGGACTTTTCAGTGCATGAGAGTTTCATGCCCATCGGTTGCCATGATCCTCGCACCAAATAAGAAAGGTAGTTACCACTGCCTGAATTTCACAAAGTTAAATATAACAACACTAGGAGCTCTAATACCTGAGGACTAGGTATCAGGCACTTATTAAACATGCTCTGAAATCCTAGAAGAGGGTAGGCAGACATCTTTCATAGTTGGGGAAACTGAGTCATAGAAACCTGTCTAAAACCTGAGCCAGGATTGGAACTCACATCATGGGACTCCAAAGCCTTTGTTTAGTTCCTGACACAATGCTGGCAGGCAGGAGGACGAGTCCACTTTGGCCAAACAAAGGGATCCTTCCGAGCTAAGTCTTGAAGAACGGAAGATCAGGTGGGAAACAGGCAGACTGGTCGGTGGGTTGACATGAATGATGGCGGGGAGCTGGCAGCAGGCAGACCAGGCTTGGGCCTGGGACTTGAGGGACAATGTGAGACATGGGCAGTGAGTGGGAAGTGACCAATGAGCATGGCCAGGAAAGACCACATCAGAACAGGATTCTTGTGCTCTGGCATAAGGCACTTTATTTCGTCCACAGTGGATCCAATGTGGACCCGGATGAATACCACAGGGGCCTTTGAGTTGTGCTTCTATGTTAGTGGAGGAAGCCGGAGGCAAGAAGACCAGTTACAGGCTGCAGCAATAATCTGGACAAGCCATAAAGTGACCTAACATGGGCAGTGGAAATAGAAAAGGAAAAACAGAAACATGAAATGTCAAGAATAGTTCCCATACTCCCTCCCCGCTGTTTTTAGACCCAAGACATTTCTCCACTAAAAACATTCCCCATCCTAGTCTGGTTCAGGCTGTTGCACCCTTGCGCTTCCTCTTCCTCCAACGCTCTTTCCACACGCACCAGACCCATCTGGAGAAACCAGTTTTCAACACAGGTGGAACTCCTCCAAAGGGTCTTTCCTTACAACGGTGTGATGGAGTTAGTGGCCCCACCTGTGCACACTTGTACACCTGGTGCTGCGTCTGTTGAGGTGTCAGGGCCGGGGTAGTTTGTTTGCACATCTGTCTCTTCTGGATGACACTGAGCTCCTCAGGGTTGAGACTGTTTTCATCTTTGGGTTCCAGTGCCCAGGGCAATGTAGCAAGCAGGTAGTGGAGTGCAGGAACCCACCCAGGAGAATGCTGCTCCAGGGAGTCAACACATCATCCCCCTCTCCCCCGCCCGCTCCAGCCCTGGATGTTCTGTGAGAGGAAGCGACACTTGACACTTTTTCTCTCAACTATGCACTTTGTCTTGAAAAATGCTTTCAAATTAAGCTTTGATTTTGTAAAATTATTGTCTCATTTGACAAGTTGGCAAGTTTGAAATATCCCAAATAAGCAAACAAATGCTTGGGTGGAAAGGAAAGGAGAGCAAGCACAGTCCAGGGCCACTGGCCTGTGGTGGCTGTTTTCTTAGCATGATTGAGGAAAACAAAAATCCCAGGCCTGGGAGTCGATGCCCCTGTTACAAATTACAACTGATAGACTTCACCCCCTTCCATTAGCTCACAAGAGGAGCCAATGGGAAAAGACTCTGGCTGTGGTGAACTGGTAAGGAACATCACGGAACATCATATAAGGGCTGTATTATTATTCTGCCTGGATGATAAAATATTGCCTTGAGAATTCAGTGCTGGCATCACATGCTTGCCAAAAGAAAGGATCATTTTAATATTAAGTGTATTCTTTTCACTTACTAAGACTTACATTAATTAGGGAGAAAATGTTTTTCAAAATTAAACCTTGGAATAAGCATGCATCTTTACAGACTCGCAGCAAGGACGTGAAGACCAGCAGCCTAACCTTAGATGTGAAGCCATCTGTGATTTCAGAACAAGAATTTTTTTTTGCTAGCTGGAGGTGGCAGGCTGTTGTGCAATGCTAAATTAAATACCACTACACATTATTATAGCTTCAAAAAGCACTTACAGGCTTCAATAAGCACACTTTTATCACAAGAACACACAATCTAAAGCCAAAATAGTTCGGTTTAATGTGCCAAAAGTCTGCTCACCCCATACATTGTTAGAAAGAGCAGTAGAAAAAGAAGCCTGAAATTTGCTGCTATTTCATTTGACGGTAGCCAATATCTCCTATCTTCCTTGGCAAGGAGGCCATTTTTCTATGCTGTATTTTGCACACAGAAATCTGCATAGAGTGATTTGCATACTAAAAACACATTTGTAATAGAAACTGTTTGCATAGAAGCCAGGGGGAGACAGGGTTGCCTGTTGGCTTCTGTACACACAACACCCCCAGGCTACTTGCTTTTCATTTTCCTCCATGCTGAATTCCCCACAAAGGGTTTTGTACTTTATGATGCATTAAAAATTAAAGCAACTGTATTCTGTGTATATCCAAGAACAACCATGACAATAACAATAACAACGCAGGCTAAATCTTTCCTGCTAAGAGCCTGTCCATTTTTTTTGTTAGGAGGCACCAGCCTTACAATGATAATTGTAAGCTCTCTAATGGATTGAGCTTTTATTATATTCCATGTGTTTTGCACAAACCATTCCATGTTCTCACCATCTGTCTTCAGGGCAGGTGCTGTGGTTCCCCAGGCTACACAGGGGGAAACTGAGATATGGAGCAATCAGGTAATGAACTTGCCCAAGCAAGCCAGGATGGTGAAGCCAGATTGGGAAACCTGGTCTGACTGACTGCTCAGTGCTTTTCTGCCACTCAATCCCCACTGTCTCTCCCTATCCCCAGTTTTGCTGGGCCACCACTACCCTACCAGCAAGTGGGGACTCCTGCTGGAAGAGGTGTACCACTTTCATTTCCTGGCATTTTTTTTTCCTGGCCAGATCCTGGAAGCAAGACAGCTACAGCCCCAAGGCTCAGCCAAGGTGCTTCGTAAGCCAGCTCAGTGACAGACAGGGATGAATGGGCCACAGCCTGTGATGCCGAGGGTGTCTGGGAAGGAGATGTCCTGGTGGCTGCATCAAGGCTGTACATGGTAGTTGAGATGCAACGGGACACTCCCGCTTGGTACTCGTGCGCTATCGCCAGCTTGGTGCCAACCCAGCTGTATTCTTGGAGACACAGAATGGTTTGTATGTGCTTAATTATAATGCTACTTACAGAGACTTTATCAGCAGCAAATCAAATTCTCCATGTTTTTCTTAAGGGAAAAAAATTGGCAATGGCTCTTTGAAATTAGTTCATCTGATGAATCCTTTGGATTTTTCCAGCATACAGCATTTGAAAGAAATTGACCATTTCTGAAAAGAGGGGAAAAGGACAGAATTAAAAGGCTGCAAATGCCTACAAAAATAGGATTATATTATTTGCTTTCTTTAAAGATGTTTGTCTTTTTTTTTTTTCTCTCCTCACCGAGTTTCCCTTTTGCAGAACATGATAGCAAAACTTACATTTAATCATGTCTTGTTATCCATGGGTCATCACTATCCAAAGACTGCTGGCTTTGAGACCTCGCTATGTATTAGTCACTAGTAGAGAACAGTTTTTGACACTTCCAGTAATAAATCCCTTTTAATATGATCTATGGCCTCTCTGCCTTTCAGCAAGTTTCAGCCTAAGCAAGGACGGTGACAGCAAACTGCTGGGGGGGCAGACATCTGCTCTGAAGCCTGGCTTTGTTATTATAGCTTGACCTTGCTTCACTTTCTGAGCCTCAGTTTCCTCATCTGTAAACTAGAGTGAATAATACCAGACAAACCCTGGTTGCCTGACTAACAGCCATTTCCCTCTTCTTCCTTATAAACAACAAAAAGAACTCTGGTTTTGTTCAGGTCACAAAGTCCTTAACCCCCACAGATGAGCAGCATTGGTCTAAGAACTATTCCTGCATGCCAAAGACTGGCCTACAGGTAGGTATGTGACCAAATTCTGCCCAGTGAGAATGAAGGGGAAGTCTGTCCAAAGTTTCTCAGAAAGATTCTCCTCTACCATAAGACACATACAGAAAGGGAAAGCCCATTGGCCTTTGCCCCCAGCTTCCTGCTATGGTTGCTGTTGTTGAGACAATGGTGCTGTGGCAGCCATCTTATGAAAATGAGGGGGGACATCACTGGCACATTAAAGACAGCAGAGCAGAAAGAACGAAAGGGCTTGCGTCCTTGGAGACAATGATCTGTTGAACCAAATCTGGTCCACCTAGATCCAGATTTCTTATTTCATTTATTTATTTTTTTGGTACTGGGGATTGAACTCAGGGGCACTTAACCACTGAGCCACATCCCCAGACCTTTTTATATTTTATTTTTTTATCTCACTAAGTTGCTTGGGGCCTCACTAAGTTGCTGAGGTTGGCTTTGAACTCTCAATCCTCTTGCCTCAGCCTGCCAAACCACTGGGATTACACTACCCCAGGCCTATCACCAGATTTCTTAACAATAAATATCTTTATGTTTAATCCATTTTGTCTTGGGTTTTGTGTTGCTTGCAGTCAAAATCATCATCATCATCATCATCATCATCACTATTACCCTAAATTAGACAAATGTCAACATCACCCGGTGGTTGTAATAAGTGATAAAGTACTTAGCACAATAACTGGTATGGTAAATAGCTGCAATTAACATTGGTAACAACGTTTATCAGACATAGGTAATTAATGATTTAAAAGGAAGTTTCAAAACACAACATAGGATCTGGGGGTTGTGGCTCAGTGGCTGAGTGCTTGCCTCACATGTGTAAGGCACTGAGTTCGATCCTCAGCACACATAAAATAAAGGTATTGTGTTCATCTACAACTAAAAAAAAATTTTAAAAAAACACAACACAGATAAACAAGACAAATGGTACTAATTTTTAGCATTACCAAAAAAAAAAAAAAAAACTTCTGTTGTCTTGGTAAGGGAGGAGAGACATTAAGGTAAAGACAATAATTACAGCAACAAATTCTCATCTCTGGTAGTCAGAGGAAACTGCAGCCAGAGTGCAAGCACCGCTGGGGATGAAGCACTGTGGGTCTTTGCCAGGCTTCTATCCGCCTGTCGCAATCAGACAATCACCCTGTCAGCAGCTCCAATTCATGTCTGGAGCCTAACAATTATGCGTATGTGAATTACCAGTTTTACAAAGGGGCAGAGTTCTTTCAACCCTCAGAATCTCTTTCCAGAATACCAAATTTTACTAGTGTTTTCTAAAAGCATGTTTTTTTTTTTTCATGGTAGGAAAGATATACACACAGATATATATGAATACAATGTAAGAACATAGGGCTGAGGATATAAGCTCAGTGGTAAAGGGCATGCCTAGCAAGCATGAGGCCCTGGATTCAGTCTCTAGCACCAAACAACAGAGAAAAATAAATAAAGAAAAAAGAATGTAATTTCCTTAGAGATAGCTTACCATTTTGGATCACAGTGATAACTCACAGGATTACATATAGTTTACACATGAAATCATTGATTTTTAAAAATACAACCTACTAGAACACAAAAAACACAGCAAGATCATGTGCATACTGCATAATACAGGTAACATGTATTATGTATACATATTACCTGATACATGCACAATAGAGATATATACAGAATATAGGTAATACCACATAGTATTCAATAAATAATCTTAAAGTAAATCAGATATTTTTCTTTACTGGATGTATGTTTTAACTAAGAGGCAAATCACAAGATTACAAACTAACACTGGAGACTGAACATGGCACATACTCAACATCCATATTCACTTATGTCTGGGGTCAGCGTACAGCCATGTGAAAGTCCATTTTCTGCAGCTATGGTGCTATACGACAAGCATTGATTTTTGTAATGTGTGGACAGGAGGCTTTACAATTCCCTGAGTTAGTCATCATATTCAGCATATTAATTATTAAAAAGGTAATCAGACATAGACAAAATTCATCCAGAACTACAAATAAAAGGATATTTCTGGTCGACTTGCAGTTAAATAAAATCGCCAATTCCTTAAACTTTTGGTTAACTGAGATTTTCTGGTGTGTTATACACACACCTGCTTTTTTCAAAATCCATCTGCTCCTCTTTTCTCCTTTACAATAAAGGGCAAAATTGGTGGCAACTCAGCTTGTCACACTGAAGTGATTCCCCTGAATTAAGAATCTCTGCATCACTAGAACAAGACATCGTGCACTCATTAGAGGCAATCGCACCCTTCACAATAGGGCAGATTTTTAAAAATTCATTTATGTGGGATTTAATGTCTCACAGCCAGCAGTTTACTTTTTGCATTGTAGTCTTAACTTAATGGAGGAAGATAGAAGTAAGGACTGCACCTTAAGGAAGAAATAGATATTTAAAGTGTGTTTTACAATCTCATGATATTTTATAACTGCTTTATTGAGATTTAAATCACATACTATGAAATTCACTCTTTTAAACTGTATAACTCAGTGGTTTTCAATACATTCACAACACGTTGCACCATTAATTCTGGACTACTTTGATTCCCCTCCCCCACTTCACCTCACCCTCCAACCCCTGGCACCAATGTACTTTCTGTCTCTGTGGGTTTGCCTAGTCAGGATATTTCATATAAATGGAATCATGCAATATGTGGCTTTTTTGAGTCAGACTTATTCGTGGGTTGTTTTTCTTTTTGCTACCGGGAATTGAACTCAGGGGTACTCGACCACTGAGCCACATCCCCAGCCCTATTTTGTGTTTTATGTAGAGACAGGGTCTCACTGAGTTGCTTAGTGCCTCCCTGTTGCTGAGGCTGGCTTTGAACTCACGATTCTCCTGTCTCAACCTCCCAAAGTGCTGGGATTACAGGTGTGCGCCACTGCGCCTAGCTGAGTCAGGCTTATTTTACTTAGCTTTATGACTTCAAGTTTTATCCATGTTATAATATGTGTTCTATTTCTTTTTATGGAAAATAGTACTTTATTCCTTTTTATGGTAAAAATAGTCCATGGTGTGGATATGCAGTATTTTTATCCATTCATTAATCGATGGACTTTTGGGTTGTTTCTACTTTGGAGCTACTGTGAATAAAATGTTTCATGATTTTTTAAAATTAAGATGAAATTCGTATAACACACAACTGATTATTGTAAATACATTGACAATGTTGTTCAATCACTATATAAAAAACTTTCAAAAGTTTTTTAAAGGAAGTATTCTGGAATAATACCACATATCCATTGAATAATTGCTTCCCATCTTCTCTACTTCCTGATAATCATTAATCTGCTTTCTGTCTCTGGGTTTGCCTGTTTTGGACACATAATATAAAAAGAATCATACAAAATGTAATCTTTTGTGTCTGGCTTCTTGATTTAGCATAATGTTTTTGAGGTTCATCCAAGTCACGGCATGTATCAGTACTTTATTCCTCTTTATAATTGAATAATATTCTGTTGTATGCATATACTACAATTTCCGTATCCTTCCATCAGTTGATGGACATGTGGGTTGATTCGACTTTCTGACCTCTCATGATATTTAAGCATTCCCATTGTCCTGATCCTCATCCTGTGTCATTCTTTCACCCAGATTAGAGCAACAACATCTTGACAGATGGATGTTTCGGACTCCATTCCTCCCTTCACAGCAACTCTAAGGTCCATGTTTAAAGCCCTTCAGGGATTTTCTGATAGCTCTAAGAAATCTGAATCATTAATACAAACTACTACAAAGCCTGGGGTGACTCTTCTCCTCTTCACATTTCACATCGCCCTCTCAGCAACTGAATGGCTCCAGCCAAAACATACTTCTCAGCTCCTCAAAACCATTAGGCTTTGTTGGGTGCAGTGGTGCATACCTGTAATCCCAGTATCTTGGGAGGCTGAGGCAGGAGGATCACAAATTCAAATCCAGCTTCAGTAATTTAGCAAGGCCCTAAGCAATTCAGTAAGACCCTGTATCTAAATAAAATATTAAAAGGGCTAGGGATGTGGCTCAGTGGTTAAGTGCCCCTGGGTTCAATCCTTGATGCCCAAAACAAACCAAAAATACATCAGGCTTTGTCTTTCCTCAGGGCATGAGTACAAGCTATGCCTACTGACCTGTGCCTTCTCTTTGCCAGTCTAATTCCTCCTTATCCCCTAGGTCTCATCTTAAACACTATGTAGATCTACAATCTTACACCACCTTATGCTCCTTTGCAGTAATCATGCAATTTTAATTTATTTTTCCTGCTAGACTGTAAGCCAAGCTCTACAAAGGCAAAGTCCATGTAGTATGTTCATCACAGAATCCCTTCTGCCTAGCACAATGCTTGACACGTCATGGATGTTGATTAGTAATGTTATAGGCTGGGGACAGGGACAGAATTAGCAACATGCCACCAAAAATTTAAAACCATGGAAATACTCAAAATATGCTAACCAAAACAATTACATGCATACGTACAGAGCTAGTCACAGTCACATTAATACCCTCCCTACTCACCCACAGACCCAAATAGTAGGAAAATGAGTCGGAGTGTCAGGAAAATGAGACAGTCTTCCAAATGAAGTTAAAATTTAAACTTCCTTGCAGTTCTTTGCTCATAATTTTTAAAATAACTGATCTTTAAGGCCTTGAAAAACAAGCATACTATATTTGAATAGCTGCCTGTCAAAATGTAATCTTCTGACTTCAGTGATTATTCTTGCCTTTGAAAAGTTCAAAAGACTTACTTTCTAAAGACTTGCTTGTGTGGCAAGGAAAAAATACTCATAACATTAATACCTTGATTCTGTCTGATCTTTATCATGTGGTATTAACATGTAAATATGGCCTTTGTTTTTCAAGATTTTGCCTACTCCCTTTATTCACTTCTCAAAGGACAGATCAGTGGATGAAATTACAGCTCTCTATCATGAAATTAATTTCATATACTTGAGACAGCGACTTTAATCACCACCTGGGGGGAAAGATAAATAGGCCTAAGCCAGCTTCCTTGGCTGTAGGAACTAAAGATTGGAGGGAAGAAATAGAAAATGAGATAGAATAAAGCCTCTTGTCGAAACTGCAATACCACACATACATCACACACATACAAATCAAACACACTGTTTATCATCATTTCCTTCAAGTTAGGACTGAGCCACTGACCTGGAGTGAAAAAATGACTTAAATATTACATTATTAAATATTTTTCAGTTTGACTACTTTTAAGCAATTATGTCATAGGTTTTCCATAACTGAGACACATTAAAACTTTGCACTAGTACAATATTAAGGACATTTTATAGTATATACAAATAGAAAATCTGTGTGTGTGTGTGTGTGTGTGTGTGTGTGTGTGTGTTTTGCTGGGGATCAAATCTAGGGCCTTGTACATGCTAGGCAAGTCTCTACCACAGAGCTACACATTCAACCCTTAGAAATAATTTTGAAGTACTATAAAAAACAACTTATACCATGCCTTTAATCCCAACTACTCAGGAGGCTGAGGCAAGAGAATCACAAGTTTGAGGCCAGCCCAGGCAACTGAGTGAGATCCTTCCTCAAAATAAAAAGGGCTAGGATTTGGTTTAGTGGGTTCAAAAGCACCCTGGGTTCAATTCCTAGTACCACCACCAAAAATGAGAGAGAGAGAGAGAGAGAAGAAGAAGAAGGAGGAGGAGGAGGAGGAGGAGGAGGAGGAGGAGGAGGAGGCGGTGGCTACAAGAGAAAGGAAAAGAAACACTCTACGAAAAGGATAGACATTGGTCATAACAAGGTGTTAGGCTGGAGTAATGAAGAAACTGTAGACTGTGATTTAGACTATATCACTTATTAGCTATGACTTTGAGCAAGCTACCTAGCTAGCTTCTGAGTCTCTTTCATATATAAAACAGACCACTTCATGAATTGAGATTATATGAGAAAATGAATATAAAATGCCTAATAATGCCAGATGCATATTATGACTTTTATAATTCTAACAGATATGCACGATTTCATAGATTACAGGGGCCGCAGAATAACCTCCATGGGCTCTTAGTTGGAAGAAACTGGTTACAAAAGACAGATTAACATAAGAAAAAACAGAAGTTTGTTAACCTATATATTTCGTATACATCTGGAAATCACACAGAGAATTAATAATTCTTAAAAAGGTGACATTGAGGGCTGGGATTGTAGCTCAGTGGTAGAGTGCTTGCCTTGCATGCGTGAGGCACTGGGTTCGATCCTCAGCACCACATAAAAATAAATAAAGATATTGTGTCCTTCTATAACTAAAAAATATTAAAAAAAAAAAAGGTGACATTGAATTCCAGCTTGTATAACATCTTCAACAAAGAATGGTAAATTTTTAGAGAAAAGTTAGGAAAAGGACTTCAGGTGAAGCACGGTGGTAAAAGGCAAATAAACAGCGCATAAAGGCTTGTTTACAAAGCTTGCTAATACAGACGCCATAGTAGCATCTCCACGCCAATATGGATCTCAAGTTGCCTTTTCTGATTAACTTTTGTTCTCTCTGGTGGAAGGTGGGGCAGGATACCTTCTGTCTCTATAAATCTATGTTTTGCTTTTCAGCAAATAGAGGAAAGGCACAGAGCTTTCTGCATCTGTTGCTCCTTAATTGTCTTCAGCATGTTCTGGTTTCCCACAAAGGTAAAACATGGATCAGAAATTTAAATTGAGCAGGGCGCGGTGGTGCACGCCTGTAATCCCAGCACTTTGGGAGGCTGAGACAGGAGAATCGCAAGTTCAAAGCCAGCCTCAGCAATAGCGAGGTGCTAAGCAACTCAGTGAGACCCTGTCTCTACATAAAACACAAAATAGGGCTGGGGATGTGGCTCGGTGGTGAGTACCCCTGAGTTCAATCTCTAGTACCAAAAAAAAAAAAAAAAAGAAAGAAAGAAATTTAAATTGTCCCAAAGAAATAGTAACTAAGGAAAAACCCTTATTAATTCTGAATTTATGTTATCTTTACTTAAATTAGCCTTTATTCTTTACTGTCAGCTATTCAGGAACTTGTTTAAATAAGACATCCATAAACCAATTTTTAAAAAGTGTGAATAGAGATATATGGACTGAATGTGAAAACTGCTGAGATGGGGATCAGTGGTAGAGCACTGCCTAGCATTCCTAAGACCTTGCTTAGGTTCTTGGATTCAATCCCCAGTACCATAAATAAATTAAGTAAACCATCTTCTTGACCATATTCATGATAGCCAGAATCATGCCACATGGTTCCCTTTAGAGTATACTTCTCTAAACATACATATTATGATTTGCACATGAGGTTTCTCCCAAAAGCTCATGTGCCAGAATATACAAAAATGTTCAGAGCCAAATGATTAGGTTATGAGAGCCTTAACCTAACCAGTGGATTCATCCAATGACATGGATTAACTGGGTGGTAACTGTATGCTGAAAGGGTGTGGCTGGAAATAGGTCACTGGGGATGTGCCTTTGGGTTTATTTTATTCCTTGGTGAGTGGATATCTCTCTCTGCTTCCTAGTTGCCATGTCCTGAGCTACTTCCCTCCACCAGAACCTTTGCCATGATGTTCTGCCTCACTTCAGACACAGAGCTATGGAGTCAGCTTACCATGGGCAGAAACTGAAACCATGAGCCAAAATAACTTTTCTTCCTCTAGGCTATTCTTGTCAGTCCTTTCGGTTAAAGCAACACAAAAGTTGACAAAAACGATATATTCCGTATACTACAAAAATTATCTTGTGAACCATCATGAAATACCAAGGACAAGTGACCTCTCTCTCACTACCCTAAAAATTCATAATTTTGCATGTATTTCCTAAATTATATTACTCATAGAAAGTAATAAATTGTTGACCAAAGAAACTTCCTACAAATATTTTATAAAACATTAGACAGAAATGTATGTTTTTAATTTTTGCAAAAATGAATCTGCACAACTAAGTTCCACTAAATTTATCATCCTCCTTTGCTGAGAACTTTTTAAAAAATATTTATTGATTTTTTTAGTTGTAGGTGGACAGAATATCTTTATTTTATTTTTATGTGGTGCTGAGGATCGAACCCAGTGTCTCACACGTGCTAGGCAAGCATGCTACCACTGCGCCATAACCCCAGCCCCTGCTGAGAACTTTTCAACAAACTTGCACACTAACCTCCTAAGCTGAAGTGTGTTAACAATAGATAATGATTCTTCTCAATTAAAAAGCAAAATAGAAGCACTGAATACAAATAAGCTTCATTCCATCTCATTCACAAGCTCTGGCATTTTCTTTCAACTTCTTTATTATCCAATCAGAACAGTTCATACATATTTAGATCTAGACACTTTCAAACTTCTTTTAACCACAGAATAGTTTACTATTACAAAGTTAAAACATTAACAGATTCTAAATTTGTAGTCTAATTTAATATAAGTTGGTAAGGCGATCATGTAATACTGTACTACTTTTGGTAAGTTATCTAAAATACCATGTTGAAGTTTATTTCTTATTCATATTTTACAAACATCTCTAATTCATGACTTTCATTGATTTGATCATTTCCAGTTTCAGAGATGTGAAGGCTATAGGGAACTGAAAATGTGTTTTATAACTTCAATATTTTATGAACCTCAACCATTGTATAGATCACTGAAATATCTACCAAATTAAATGAACAGTACTTATTACATTTAAAGTGAGATTTTCCTTCCAAAGCCATGAAAACCATTCTTTAATATTTAACAAAAATTGTTGGAATTTGCAGGGGTTTTGTTTTGGTTTTGGTTTTGTTTTAATGTCAGGGTGGTATGGTCTTCTTTGGATGTACTACTGTTGAAAGCTGAGTTATACAAAAGAAATCTTTGGGGAGCAGAGGCTTTTCTTTACATATTTATTCCCAGAGCCTGCCCTTCATCTCATTCTGGCTTTCCACATTGATCCAATTTTAGCGCTTCCTGGAGAGAGCTAGGTTTAATCAGCAACATCATGAAGAGAAGGGACAAAGCAAAATGAGAAAATGAGACCTTCTTATGTCCCTGAAAACAGTGAATACATTCTAAGCTATCAAACAATACAAGGCACAATTTAACTTTTAATAATTTTTACCTGTATGGACACGAGTAAGAACTACACAATGAGTCCTTTATCTATTCAATAGGCGCATGACTTCTGCTGAGCTGAATATCGTGTACCAGAACTTCACTTTGTTCCCATCTCATACACTTGTGCTGACCTGGAAACCTCATTTGTAGGCTATGCGATGGTTATATATGCTTGGATAATCTCCACAGAAATAGTGAATCAAAGGAGATACGACCTAGAGATGTTAAATGACCTAACATTACTTGCAGTCAGGAATTTTTTTCTTTTATTTATTGTAACGCTATCACGTGAAATCAACCATGCCAACTACCCAAGGATAATGATTCAAACCCTCAAATGAAACCTTTGCAATCCTCTGGGACTGCCAAAAAGAAATCAGTCCTTTGAAGAGAATTCAGACTGGGTATTCAGTCACCTCTCCCGCACATGTTAACTTTTCACACACGAACAGGCAATCCCCGACTTGGTGGAAACCTGGCCCCTGGGTGGCTACCGTAGCTCACAAATCCACGCCTACTTGTGCTTCTTCAGGGATCGGGGCTCTTGAGCAACGGGAGGGCGCGGCAGCTTGAGGTACACTTTGACTGAGTCGTAGATGAACCACTGCAGGGCCGTCAGGGTGCCGACCATGATGATGCGAGCGAACAGGCCCTTCCACACGCCCATGGGCCCCAGTCTGCAGAGGACCTCCACGGCCGTGCTGCCCTTCTCTTTGTTCAGCACGGACACCACGGAATCGGCCGGGTGGGACACGACGGCGCAGAAGACGCCCGCAATGTAGCCGGCCACGAAGGTGACGCCCAGCTGCTCAGCCTTGGTGCACTGGCTCTGCGGCTTGGGCACCACGTACTTGTAGAGCGCCTCGACCGTGCGCTCGAAGCAGGCGAACTTCATCATGGTGTAGGGGATCTGCCGCATCCACAGCGGCGCCACGCCCTTGTAGAAGGCCCACAGGCCCTCCTCGCTGTACATCCTGGGGACCGCGGCACGCAAGGTGCGGGCGTAGCCTGGCTGCGTCTGCACGCGGACCTTGACCGCCTCCATGGGCGCCAGGGCCACGTCAGCGAAGAACTCGGCGCTGGCCGAGGCGGCCAGGTACACGCCAGTCCTCCACGTATAGGCCTTCTCCTCGCCCAGGAGCTGCGCATACTGTATCTTGAAGACCTCGTAGAGGCCGAACTTGAAGAAGCCCTGCAGGGAGTAGCCCAGGAAGGTCGGGGCCCAGCCGCGGGCCAGGCCCCGCAGCCCGTCGTCGCGCACCGTCACGCCGAAGGCGCTGAAGATGCCCTTGTACTTGTCGGGGTCCACCTGCATGCGGCACTTGACCAGGTCCAGGGGCACGATGGCCGTGTGCGTCAGCCCGCAGCTCACCATCCCACCCAGACCGCACAGCAGCAGGTACCTGGTGGAGCCGTACTCGAAGCTGTACTCCTCGGGCGACGCCGCTGCCCACGGCCTGCCCCAACTGCGGTCCGCACTCCTGGCCCGCGGGGTTCGGGAACCTTGGGTGTCACACATGGCCACGCTGTCCAGGCACACACTGTCCTTAGTCACCCCCTTGCGTCCAGGCGCACTCCCTCGGAGACAGCTAGCAAGCGCACGGCGTCGCCAACTTCCGCCACAAGCCAGCCAGCTCAACGGTCCAGGCGAGGGAAACCCCAGCGCCTGCGCAGTCCAGGCCGGGTGAGAAGTGTGAGGTGCCACTCAGGGCCAGAATTGAACGCGGTAGCATTGCCCCGCCCCTTCCAGCCAGGACCGCCCCCTTCCAGGACCGCCCCCTTCCCTCCAGGACCCAGTACCAAAAAGGTCTTTGGTACCTTCTTGTTACTGCCAGTCAATGATCAGTCGTCCCAGATCTCACCTTGGCCTGTAGGCAGGGCTTCCCATACCCAGCGGCTTTTGTCTAGCTGCCTAGTTGTCCATAAAAATGCTAAAAAAATAAACCAATAAGTACAAACATGAGTAGACAAAGAAATAGGCAAGTAAATAGACGAGGAAGTTGGCAAGGGGGCCAAGGGTCTCCATGCACTGTTGCTTTCCCGGGAGGCCTTACTGGAGGCCTCACCCAACTGTGCCCCTTAGGGTAATGGTCATCTCCATGGCAACAGTGTTCTATATGGAGGGAAAGGTCAGCGAAAGCGAGGAACCGGGTGTTGGACGCCCAGTTCTGTGCTTTCAGTCTTATATAGCATTTTTTTTAAATATTTTTTTAGTTGAAGATGGACGCAATATCTTTATTTATTTATTTGCATGTGGTGCTGAGGATTGAACCCAGTGACTCACGCATGCAAGGCAATCGCTCTACCACTGAGCCACAGCCCCAGCCCCTTATATAGCATTCTTATCTGGCAGATGGGGATGACTCTTCCCCAATACTTAACACTTGGCTCCTGCCTCTTTCCACCAGTTGTGGGCAGGGCCTAAGAGGCATTGAGACTCACTAAATTGGGGCAATTGGGAGTGCTATGGTCACTCATTAGGTATTTTTTCATTGGTGGCTGAATCCCAGGGATGAGACTGGAAAACAAAAGTGAAGAAGAAACCTCTTCTGTTACGGAGCTTGCAGCCTCATGGGACCGGAAATGAGAACTAAGTGATTTTAGGTGTGAATCAGTAACATACACCATTCATTCATTCACCAGCAGTGTGCTGTACTGTTAGATGTCTAGCTGAGAACTGATATATTCCTGCTTACTTCTAAACAAGGAGATTTTAAAATCAATATTGTGATAACAACTATAACAATTTTAATAAAGTTCAACAATGAGAAGGCCACTAATTCTGCCTGATGAGGTTCAGAAGACTTACCAGAGGAGATGACAGTGTAGCTGGGTCTTGAAGGATAAGAAGTAGTCTGCCTGTAAAGAAGACTGGAAAGGTAATTCCAGGTTAAGGAAAGCATACATGCATGACATGAAGAGGAGAGGTAATTCTGCATGGGGTCAAATTAGGGAAGGCCTTAATGCCTTGCAAAGGACTTTGATTTTTATCCTGTAGGGCAGGCTGATGTTTCTCAGAAGTGTGATCCACAGACCACCTGTGTCAGAATCACCTTGAGTTTTTATTAGAAACCCCAGCTCACACTCCAGACCTGAGTCAGAATCTCTGAGGGCAGGAATCTGTGATTTTAATAAGCTCCCAGGTGGAGTCCTCACTAAAAATCATCAAAGTTTAAAAACTGCAGTATGTGGATGATGGGAGATCAAGGCTTTTTAAAAAGGTCTCTGATCAAGAGTTCAGTGCTCGCATCCTGATCTGGGTGTGTATGCAATTGTGAAGATTTATCAAGCTGTACGCTTGAGATTAGAGAACATTATAGGCTTTATGTATGTTATCCCATAATTTTTTAAAATGTTGTCTGATATAAAACCCACAAACTGGGGCTGGGATTGTAGCTCAGCGGTAGAGCGCTTGCCTCGCATGCGTGAGGCCCTGGGTTCGATCCTCAGCACCACATACAAAGCAATAAAATAAAGACATTGTGTTCATCTACAACTAAAAAAAAAAAAAAAAATATTTAAAACCCGCAAACTAGGGATACTGGCTAGAGGTAGCAGAGAGGCAGACAGGGCTTCTCAACAAAGTCTTTTTATTTTCTTGGAATGCCTGGTTTAATTGTAGTTTTCTACTAGGAAGTTTTCAATGTTAAGGAGGAAACTCTATCCTTGAGATTTAAGAGAATGATAAAGGGTTAAAATATCCCTTGCTGACTAAATTAGGTTTTCACAAAGTCTGGTTCTGGAAATACTGGTGAACTCAAAAAAGTTTTGTTGTGAAGGAGTTTGAGAAGCGATTCACATAAAAGTGTACATTCTCAGCTGAGGCCAGATGCTCCCCAATGGGTGAAATGGTTCTTAAGTGGGGAAAAAATCTTGGTATGATGGCTTGTGACCCTTCAACAAGATCTTAGTCTTTGGTACTTTCCTAGTTGGGGGCAGGGAGGAGGGAAAAAAGCCTCATCCAGGCTCCTGAGGAAGGGAGGGCCCATGATGAATGAAAGGTCGAGAGACACTACATTGGAGTTTAGTCTTGGAGATCCATACTAAGGAGTGAGAAATTCTGTAGTGAAGAACTTTGTTAATTTAGGACATCCTAACTTTACTGGATCTCAGCACCCTTTTTACATTTTTATTTCATACCTAATTTTTTTTTTCAGTGCTAGGGATTAAACCCAGGGCCTCCCACATGCTAGGCAAGCGCTCTACCACTCAGCCACATCCCCAGCTCTTTTAAAATTTTATTTTCAGGGTCTTGTTAAGTTGCCCAGGCTGGCCTCAAACTTGTGATCCTCCTGCCTTGGCCTCCAGAGTATCTGGGGTTATAGGCGTGTGCCATTGTGCCTGGTTGATAACTATTTAAATTTTATAAATATAATCTTCTATGGAGCATATTTTAAGAAATGGAGTTTAGAGAAAATAAGGAGTAAAGAGGACTAGATAATAACAGAATTACCATTTATTGAGCCCTTAGGCTTCTACTTCTTAAAGGTACAACTTGGATGTTTTGCTAATATGTAGTATTTGTTACCCATCTGCTTTATGAAACCAGAAGTTAAATGAATTATAGATACTCCTCAATTCATTATGGCATTATGTCCTCATAAACCTACTATAAATTGAAAATACCAGGAGTTGAAAATAATGTGAGTTGAAATTATATTTAACATACATAACCTACCAGACATCATAGCTTAGCCTAGTTTACCTTGAATGTACTCAGAACACCTAACATTAGTTTACAGATGGGCAGAATACTCTAACACAAGGCCTATTTTATAATAAAGTGTTGACTATTTCATGTAATTTATTGAGTACTGTACTAAAAATGAAAAACAAAATGGTTGTGTGGGTGTGCTTTCATATCATTGTAAAGATGAAAAATGGTAAGTCAAGCCACCATAAATTTATGGTGGCCTGAATTTGGGGTGGCCTCTAATCTTGTTCATATGAGATTCTTTTCTATATCATTAAAATATTGTATCTTAGTCTGTTGTCTGCTACTATCAAAGAATCCTGGAGACTGGGGACATTCAAACCAAAGTATATTGTTAAAGAAAATGTATTTATGCAGTTGAAGAAAAAGATCAAGAAATCTTCAGAACCAAAATTTTCTTAGACAGTTCTTAGTTTAATAACCTTACTGAAATGCTGGAAAGTCAGTAAACAACTGAAATTAGCCTGTAAAAATATTTCACCATTACAGAGCACACAACCACCACTAAGTTTATCTGCTTGGTAGTTAAGATGTTGGGCAACATTTCTGTCTTAAAATTATTATACTATTTTTGTGTTCTTTCTGCTAGCCTGAGTTGAAAAGTTAAAAGAACCTGTTATGAGGCAAAAAGTAGACTTTTATGCAAAGAGAAGAGAGTGAAAACGTATTCCTTTATTCATTTCTTCAACTAATTTTTATTAAGTGCCTATTATGTGCCAGGCACATTTGAATTAATATACCTAAGCAGAGCTAACATCCTATATTGTCCCCAAACAGAATTTTCCATAAATTCTAAAACATAACCATAGAGTGCTCAGATAAAACAAGAGTGAATACATACTATTGCATACGTACTCTATGCCAGTTGATTTAAACATCTCAAATCCTACCACAACTGTTCAGATTGGTATTCTTCCAATTTTAGATATGGAGCAGCCGACACTTTGTTGGCTACCCAAAAGTCAATTCCCATCACTTTTTGCTAACATACCAAAAGATATTATTATCACTCCAGAGATACCAAGGATCTTAGAAGTTCCTGTCTAAAACAGGGGACTAAGATCATATATCATAACAAAAGATGCTTATATCATCCCATCACTCAGAAAATTATAAGGGTTTTAGGGATTCTGTGCCAGAACCAGGACAGAGACCAGGTATATATTTCTTGTCATATCACAATATCACAGCCAAGCAGTATTATACAGTGGAAAAAGTCACACAGCTTTGGGCAGAAATACATTGAGTTCTACCTTTTTTTTCTAGCTGTGCGGCCTTAGACAAGTTATTTAGCCTCTTTCTGAACTTATTGATTTTTTTCTTCTATAAACTTGTTATTCAGGTTAACGATAACTACTTTTGAGGGTTGTTATAAGGAGAGAGCATGTGTGAAAGAACAGGCATCAAGTACCTAGCTCAGTGCCTGGAGCACCAGCAAGCATGCCTTGCACATCAGCACCCTTACTCAGCCCCGCCCCTTTCTGGCCCTCCTTCCCTCACAGAGCTGATTCCTGTGAGGCCACATTCTCTGCTCTTTTCTCTCCACTGGAGTGGATGATTCGATTAACTAAATTTCTACTGAATGATGATTTGGGACAGGAATTGAAGAAATCATAACTGGCAGAGATGTGAACTTCTTTGACAATGCCTCAGGATATGTCAAGGCATAAAATAAGTAAGACAGATTGCTCACCTCTGGCTCAATACCCTGGCACAGAGAGAAACAGGTCAGACAACAGGGCACCTTCCTCCTTTTCCAAATGGACTCTTTCAGCCTGGTGTTTTATTCAGTTGAATTCCAGCTACAGTAACCAACTTGTCTTTATTTGTAAAACTTTGACAGATTGGGACTTCTCCAGTTTTAGCATTGAAAGTCCAGTGAAATCTTCTTAGTCCCAGGCAAATCAGGACAGTTGGGCCTCCCACTTAGGAGTCTGAGCTATGCGTATGGTTGCCAGTCACTGGCAGTGTGCTATAGTATAAGAAATACAGGCTTTGCAGGGTGCAGTGGTACACACCTGTAATCCCAGAGATTCAGGAGGCTAAGGCAGGAGGATTGCAAGTCTGAGGTCAGCCTCAGCAACTTAGCGAGGCCCTAAGCAACTTAGCAAGTTGAGATGCTGTCTCAAAATAAAAAAGGCTGAGGATAGAGCAGAATGATAAAGTGCCCCTGGGTTCAACCCTCAGTACTAAAAAAAAAGTTTTGGAGCTGGGTTTTTCTAGTCCAAATCCTGGATATTTTTCCTACTTCTGTCTATGTAATTTGTAAATGTTGTCTAATTTTCTTGAACCTCAGTTTCTTCATCTACAAAATACATCATTTTCCCCTCTGAATTTGTACTGGACCTCATGTCATTAAATGATAGCATAATGCTTGTAATGTTGTAAGCCCTCAATAAATGTTAGTTCTTTCCTTCCTGATTTCTCCTGTGTCATTATCCCTTGGGGTAACATGTCTCTAAAAATCCCTGAAACCTAGTTTCAGGGAAGGGAAATGGCTTTTGGGCAACAGGGGGCACTGCTGCCACTATTCTGTTCTTTCTACCCGCTTCCCTGCACCTTGCTATTTTCACACCAAAGTAATAAAGCTTCAGTAAGCCTATGATGAAAAATGGCCAAACTCTAAACCCACACTTAGTTTTAACTTATCTAAATGTGTCCCACATGCTCGCAATAATGTTAAGTGTCTATCTGGACCACTTTACATCTTGTACACTTAATTTATAATTCCTCTCACTCCAGGGGGTTTATGAGGTGCCAGGGGGTCAAGTGTTTATTCTTAGAGTTATTCAACTCCAATCAACTCATTATTCTGATGAATTGTATACTCTTTTCCCTTTTTTCCTGACCAGATTGAAAACAATGATAGACATTCAACTGAGATTTATTTGTAAAACTCTCACAGATTGGGAATTACCAACATCCTTAAACTGTCTCTTAAAATAAATATTTCTGAGTTCTCTGGCAAGTTAAAGAGGAAAAAGCAACAATCTCCAAACTGATTAAATTAAGTCAAACCATGTTTAGAGAAAATGTTGTGGGAGGTAATAATTCCTATATGCTCAGAAGAAACCTTCTCAGAAAAAACATATCTTCACACTTTTGTGTGTGTGTGTGGTCCTGGGGACAGAACCCAGGGCTTTGTGCATGCAAGGCAAGCGCTCTACCAACTGAGATATATCCCCAGCCCTTCATGCATTTCTTTGACTTAAGGAATTAAGCAACATTAGTGCTCCTAGTGATAGTAATTATTTATCTGCAGCGGGTTCTGGGAGAGAAAGAGGGCATTAATCAAATATTTTAAAAATTATGTTCCTAAAGTTCTTAACTCTATTAAATATTCCAGAGACTGCCTTTATCAAGCACCATGAACATAATCAATCTGTGTGCTCTGGTTGGGCTCTAGGCAATCTGATGGACTATGTATCACAGACATGCTATAACCTTAATATATAATGAAGCCTTTCTTCCTTTTTGAATTTACACAGTATTTTACTGGTGATTTATATTAAACAAGATAAATATGAAAATACTCCTATAAAAATAACATCAGTATTTTTGATGTTTAGAAATGCAAGCTAGTGTTTCATTAGACTCTTATAGTTCACATATTCTAATAGGTAAATGTTTCCAATACTAAAGCCCAAGACAGTGTTTTGACTTCGTTAGAAAGGCCCTAAGTGGGAAAGACAGAGATTCACGCTAGGGAAGGTGATTGGCCAACCTGAGAAGGGATGTATGGAAGTGATGTGCTCCCCAGGAAGATCATGGAGCAGCTGGAACTTGAGATGCTGTTGAAAACCCAGTTTTTGGAGGTTTAAAGAGAACTGAGCAGACACAACTCCTGTTCGGTGCTGCCCAATGGAAATAAAATGCAAGACATATATATAATTTCAAAGTTTCTGGTAGCCACATTAAAACAGCAAAAAGCCACATGAAAAAGTGTTACTTAATATATCCAAAATACTATTTCAATATGTAAGTTATATGAAATTTTTGAGATGTTTTGCATTCTTTTTTCATACCATGTCTTTGAAATCTGGTATGTATTTTATGCTTTCAGCACATCTTAATTTGGACTGGCCACACTTCAGTGCTCAAAAAGGGTAAAAGCTACAGTACTCAATAGCTTGGGTTTAATCTATGCTTGGAAAACCTAACACCACCTGGGACTGTGCATCTGAATCCAATCTAGTGACTGGCAGTGGCCTTAGGTGACAGATACTACTAATTCCTCCCTTTCCCCGTCCCTCTTTCCCCCTCCTCCCTCCTTGAGATCATGTAATGCATGCTAATCATGTGCCAGATACCAGATACTATGCTGGGCGTTCCAAATGCATTATCTCAATCCTGCAAGAATCTGAGATCTCACTTTTGAAATAACTAATGGCAATATAGCATAATGGTTAAGAGTACAAACTTGAGCCGGGCGTGGTTTGTGCACGCCTGTAATCCCAGCACTTTGGGAGGCTGAGACAGGAGAATCACGAGTTCAAAGCCAGCCTCAGCAAGGGCGAGAAGGTAAGCAACTCAGTGAGACCCTGTCTCTACATAAAACACAAAATAGGGCTGGGGATGTGGCTCAGAGGTCGAGTGCCCCTGAGTTCAATCCCTAGAACCAAAAAAAAAAAAAAAAGAGTACAAACTTGGAGGTTATTCTTTTTTTTTTTTAAATTTTTTTAGTTGTTTATGGATCTTTATTTTATTCATTTATTATTTATATGTGGTGCTGAGGATCGAACCCAGTGCCTCACGCATGCTAGGCAAGCGCTCTACCACTGAGCTACAGCCCCAGCCCTGGAGGTTATTCTTATGTGCTTCTGATATTCATGTCACTTCCTGTGTACCTTGGTTAGGACATTTCTTTACACTAAGCTTCAAAGTTATCATTTGTCAAATAAACACAATAGAAGTATTTCCCTTATAGATGTTGTGTGGTTTAAATGAGACCATGCCTGAAAAGCTGTAAGCTTTAAATATTAATATCATTAAATATTAATATCACCAAGTGGGATAAATGTGGAACACTTCAAAATTTGCAACACAGTATATAAATATTGCTACAATCAAAGCTCTCCTAAGTGAAGTGACTTATCCAAGTTAACACAGCTAATGACTAGTGTTCAGCTTCTTACCTCATTTGCCTGTCTTTATTATTTCTTTTTTTTAATATTTTTTTTAGTTGTAGATGGACACAATGTCTTTATTTTTTATTATTTATTTTTTTGTCTGTGGTGCTGAGGATCAAAGCCAGTGCCTCACGCATGCGAGGCAAGCACTTTACCACTGAGCCACAATCCCAGCCCATGTCTTTATTATATCTTGACATCTGCTTTCCGTTATAACATAGACTGAATTTGCACTAATTCTGACATAAAATGAAAAGGACTCCTGAGAGAGAAAATCCTGATATTTGCTTGTCATTCTCATTGAAGCAGAATTCAGGAAAAAAAAAAATTCTGGGCTTGAGACTAGCTCAGTGGTAGAGCATCTATCTGCTTAGCACGGTAAAGCCCTGGGTTCAATCCCTAGCACCACACACTCAATTCTGTTATTTATTTTATAAGTAGGAATTCACTATCTTAAGAAACTAGCAAAGAACACATACAGAACAAAGAAAAGTTGAATTGTTTTTGCTCCTTTGCTTTTATTGATTCTGATTTTACTTGAGAACAATTCTTGCCTGTTGAGTTAAGCCATATTAGCATTTTAGCAAAGGACAGAAATATCAAAGGTTATATTATTGCCTATTAGCAATGTACTTACAATGTACTAGCAATGTACTTACTCTCATCTTTTCAGGAAAAAGTTTTTGAAATTTATAGAAATTCTTGATAGTACTATTAAAAATTCATGCAATCAGTGTTTGTCTAAATACTTATAAAATCTAGGCAGGTATGGTGGCACACGCCTGTAATCCCAGCAACTCAGGAGGTTGGGGCAGGAGGATCACAAGTTCAAAGCTAGCTATGGCATCTTAGCTAGGCCTTGTTTCAAAATAAAAATTTTAAAAAAGGGCTGAAGGTGTGGCTCAGTGGTAGAGTGCCCCTGGGTTAAATCCCTTCTGCCCCCCAAACACACAAATGAAACTATAGGAACTAGCCCAGGAGATTGAGGTCAGTGGCAAAGTTCCAAGCAAAGAAAACGAGGAGACGCAAGCCTGAATGACAAAGACCCTATCAGCACACAGCCTTCCTGCCCAGTGTCTCACTGTGCCTCCTTTCCCTCCCTATGAAACCCTTTCATATACCTTAGCTCCCCAAGATGGAGTTTCCAGGGGCTGGAGTTATAGCTCAGCGGTAGAGCACTTGCTTAGCATTTGTGAAGTACTGGGTTTGATTCTCAACACCATATATAAATAAATAAAGGTCAAAAACTTTTTTAAAAATTTGAATTTATTAGAAAAAAAAAGATGGAGTTTTCAGGATTATAGGCCCTCCCTCCCTCTTCTCAGGGCTAGCCCTTGAATAAAACTGATGTCCTTCCCACCAACTCTGTTTTCCAAGTATTGGCTTTTGAGTATTGAGTAGGCCAGACCTGGGTCCTGTAACATCTCTCCAGCTTTCATCCCACTAGAATTGCTTTCCTGTCTGGATTGCCAGTTAGAATGTGTCAAGGATACTGTCTTTTTATGTACTTTTGTGTGCCTCATGCTTAGTACATAGTTTACACCCAATAAATATCAGCCATAGGTAGAGGAATGCAGTTAAACAGTAGGACATCCTCGGAAGTTTCCCCAGGTTGCTACCACTTCTACCTCCTTATCCCCCAACTGTAATGAAGCATATAATAAGAAAAGCACGTCTTTTCATCACTAAAGCCTTCTTGGGGAGAGCACTGCTTTGTTTAGAAGAAATGTTTGGGTTTGCAAATATATGGTTAAGATTGTTAGACTTTAATGATAGATTTCCTAGTTTTTGAATTATGGTGCTGCCATTTAATGGCTCTGAAATTTGGAAAGTTCTTAATTTCTCTGGGCCTGAGGTTATTCATGTGTAAAATGGGGGTGATAATGACAGTACATACCTTAGATAGTTGTTAGGATTACATGAATATATGTGAAGGACTTAAAATTTCCTGGCACATATAAACACATAGTGTAAGTTATTATTATTATTGTAATTATTAAACCATTAGGGGTGAGAAATGAGCTCAAAGAACCAAAGTTGATCCTCCAATTATCCTTGTCATAAGAGTAGTGTCAATCATTATGGGCTTTCTGCTTTGCTGAGTGCTTGCATGTGTTTGGGGAAAGTTGCTGAAGCCAAGCTGATTTCTTATGGTAATTGGGGAGGAAGAAACTTTGGAAATGGCAGGATATTAAATGGAGGCAGAATTCATTCATACATTCCATAGGTGTTTTTTTTTAATTTTTTTTTTTAGTTGTAGATGGATACAATAGCTTTATTTATTTATTTTTATGTGGTGCTGAGGATCGAACCCAGTGCCTCACATTTGCAAGGCAAGTGCTCTACCACTGAGCTACAGCCCCGGCCCCCATTCCATAGGTATTTACTGAGTGTCTATTTTGTGCTAGACATAAAGGAAAACAAGACAGCCATCGCTCTTACTAAAGAGGCTGACAAAAATAAAAATAAAATAGGAGAGAGGGACCAGAGAGTCTGGGTCCTGGGGTGGAGTGGACAGACCACATTACCTCCAGTCAATATGGCTTAGAAGGAAGAAACTGAAGATACAGAGATGCTATGGTAGGATTTTAAAGCATTGGCTAGAGGATGTGTAATCCTCCCTTCAATCTTCTCCAAGAAATCTTCAATAAAGTTTCCATTGCTCACTGGAGAGCCCGAAGAAGGGAAAAGGAGCAGCTATTTTGGTTATAGCTGCTGGGGGAAAGATGATATAGGGGAAAAAAAAAAAGCCTTTCCTCATTCTTGTGTCCTACAGTAAGGAAACATTCTAGTGCATGCAGTATTTAATGGTTATAAATGATACCCCCCATGCACTGCATAATGCAAGCCTCCTTAAAATTAATATGAATTAAACAGTACCAACAGCAACTTTATTAGCCAAAGAGAAGAGGTGCATTAGGAAACTGGAAATCCTAAGAGAAAAAGAGGCCATATCTGCAGTCCAGAGTCAGCTATGACCCCCAAGCATCCCCTTTGTGATTAATTAGTCAAACTGATTCCTCAGCAATGGCAACATATTACTATATAACTACTGCCTTTAATGAGGCAGACTTTCTTAAACATAAATGTCCCAAGGTTTAGGTGTAGGAGAGAAGAGGTCCACTGTGTGCTTACTGCTCCCATCCTTTTTTGGGGGGTGGGTGGCGGTAACAGGGATTGAACTCAGGGGCACTCCACCACTGACCACATCCCTAGCACTATTTTTTCGCATTTATTTAGAGACAGGGTCTCACTGAGTTGCTTAGCAACTTGCTTTTGCTGAAGTTGGCTTTGAACTACCAATCCTCCTGCTTTAGCCTCCTGAGCTGCTGGGATTACAGGTGTGTGCCATCACGCCAGGCTCCCATCCTTTTTTGACTTTCAGTTTCCCACTTACATCATGTCACCATTTTTAAACATAACAATTTAAAGCAAATATATTTCTTTTAAAAAGGAGTAGCCTAAAAAGTAATCAGCTATCAATCTAAATAAAACATAACTATCAATTTGCCTGAATTTCCAAGAGTGAAATAAATAATTCTGTATTGAAATTTACCTACACAAATTGAGACTTTAAGGGGAAAGAGAGAAACCAGTCTTTTTCTTCTTCTCAGATTTGTTTACTGTATAAACCCTGGGGTTTCTGCATCTCATAATGTGACTACTGATTAAAAGATATGTGGTTGTTTATTAATGTTCTCAAAGCACTGTGAAAATTCATATCACGTTGGGTGGTGTATTTTACCCCTGAAGCTATTAAGTGAATATAGAAGCAGTTTGTATTTAACAAGGCTAAAAAATGTTGACTCCAATAACTTGCTTTGAATAGAATTTTCCTTTAAATCATTAATGAGAAAATGAAGAGAGCTTGGGTGGTCAAGTATGAAATGCAAATGGGTAGTTTTCTTTTTTAGGCCTTATTGTTTGATGTCCCCTGATTTTAAATTTAAATTTGATAATGTAGAAAATGACCCTATGATCTGCAGTATTATAAAAATATGTAGCTTATGCCTGAGATTTTTAGACAGCACTACTGAAACTGACTTTTAACTACTTTCTTTCTTTCTTTTTTCCCCCCGAGATGGGTGCCTTTGCTATGTTGCCCAGGCTGGCAACTCCTGGGCTTAAGAAACCTCTGGCTTCAGCCTCCTGGGACTACAGGAGGTATACACAGCACCCAACTTCTAAGTATCATTTTCACATGACAAGGTAAGTGAAAAAACTAGACAATTTGAATTGGATGGAGTCAGAAAAAGAGCTTGCTTGTCCCTTATGTCAGGGGCCATATTTTAAAATATAAAATTAACATAGAAGGTGCTAGACTTCTTTAAATAGATGCAAAGCTACTAGTAAAATTCCTAATGGACCAAATAATCCAGGAAATATACTTTTGCCCTCTAGTTAAGATGAGGAATATAAATTTCTTTAAAGAGAAAAAGACTTTAAGAACCTCTTTTCACCTTTCTGCTGTAATGAGCCTCAGAATGGCAACTCCTTCCTATTCTCAGGAAGCTGGAGAGAAATGCAAAGTAGAGCTGCAATCAGAGACACAGGAAAATCAAGGCAAAACCCAGGCTGGGGTACCTACCTTTTATCACTAGAAACAAATTTCAAAGAAAGGGCAATGAAAACTACGCATGTTTTAGCTAGGCATGAACCATAATTACCTTCTTAAGTACAACTGAACCTACAATAATAATAATAAGCTTTCAGCTTAGGTATTTTACCACCTCCATTTTGGTCCAGAAAAAAATACCTCAGGTTGCCACAAATTTCTATCAAAAAGATTTTGAATAATTTAGTGTCCCTGGGTAACAATGATGTTTGTGCCAGTTTTTCCCCCAAGATTTGTGTTGCTTTGTAGGATAACTAAATTCATGAGGGAAGCTACTGCCAGAATATCTTATTTTTTTCAAAACATTCCTTTTTTTTTTTTTGGTGTGGAGGATTGAACCCACGGGTGCTTAACCACTGAGCCACATCTCCAGCCCCTTGTCTTTTTTTTTTTTTTTTTAAATTTGAGACAGGGTCTCACTAGGTTGCCTACAGTGAGCTAAATTGCTGAGGGTGGCTTCCAACCTGCAATCCTCCTGCCTCAGCCTCCCAAGCTACCGGAATTCCACCGCAACCTGGTATTTCAAAAAACATTTTAAGTATGCTTTACTTTGGAAGACATCAACAACAGCAATACACCATCTTTCAGAAATGCATTTCTATACCTACAACTCAAGAAATCAGAACTTCTGTAAGGTTGCACCCTTGAGCAACCATCACAACACACTGAACGCCCGAGAATGTTCTGGAAGCATCACTATTGACTGGCTTCTCTACAAGGGAAAGAAATTAAAGCAGAAGCAGCAGCTTTGGGGAGCAGAAAAACAGTTCACCTCTTCCAGTGCTTTTCTACTTTAATGGGTTTACTGAGAGTTAAATGTAAATGGTTTAAATTTTTAAATTCTTCAGGAGTTTTAAATCTGTGGATCGTTGAATATCGCTCCGCCTCTTTTTTTTTTTCTTTCCAGAACACCTTCCATTTTTTTTTTTTTTTTTTTTCCTTTCCAGAACACATTCCATGGGGTGGCGGGAATAGAAAGTTTGGAAAATTAAGTGCCTAAGACTTCAGATAACTCAGATGACATACATGCAATAGCGTTCCATTTCGAATTTACTCAGCCCAATCTCTTGCACCTAATGATCCAAGACACAGAAATTCTCCAAATTTTGCACCCAAAAAAGGGAGGGAAAATGCAAGAGTCTTGCTGCAGTTCCCGGGACATACTGAGAGCCGTTTTGTTACAAGTGTATCCAATGTCCCCAGCACCAGAGACTTGTGGGGCGCCGCTTATCCCTGCTCCACTCGCTCTGCAGCTCCCAGAGGTGGCGGTTGTGTTATGAAGGCAGACCTTTCCAAGCTGGCGGACAAGATGCTACGCACCCCCAAATGCTCCAGATGCCGGAACCATGGTTTCCTGGTGCCGGTCAAGGGCCATGCGGGCAAATGCCGTTGGAAGCAGTGCACCTGCGAGAAGTGCTACCTGATCACCGAGCGCCAGAAGATCATGGCTGCGCAGAAGGTGCTCAAGAAGCAGGCCGCCGAGGAGGAGCAGGAGGCGGCCCTGAACCCGAAGGGCCCCCAGCTGACCCCCGGGGCCGCGGCTGCCGCCCCGGGCTCTGGCCTCCGTCCGCTGCCTCCGCTGGCTGCTTCAGGAGGCGCCGGGCCGGGGCCCGACGGCCGCGCGGCCGTCTGCTTCCCCGAGAGGCCTCCGCGAGGCCCGAGCCCCGGCCCGAGCGCCTTCCAGCCGGTGCTAGGCGGACGCGGCCATGGCCACGTGGGGCTGCCCAGCTGTGCAGCGCCCCAGCTCGGGGCCGAGGCTGCCGGCAGGGCGTGCCCAGGCCGCCCAGAGCTGCGTCGGCCGCTGAGGCCCGTGCCCAGCCCGCCGTTCGCCGACTTCGGTAAGATTCCCAGGCCCCACGCGGCCTTGCCCCGCCGTGGTTCCTCTCGGGCCTGTGGTCTTCTCGCTCCTGAGCCGGCGGCCTAGGTCGGCGCCCGGGTAAAGGTTCGGGTGGGGAAGAGGCTTTCCAGAGGTAACCCTGCTTTGAGAAACCTTTCTCTGAACAGGGATTCGCATGGGATACCTTTGTATTACAAGGAAAAAAGAGACGGGAAGGAATGGGTGATCCGGGGGATTTGGAACATTTAGCCGCAGTTTTTGCCTTTTACTTTGCGAGGAGAAAATGGCGCCTAGTCGACTTAGCCTTGGCGTCTCTGGGGGGACTCCCTAGGGGTCCTGCCTTACTGCGCTTGCGCACCTCTTCCCTCTAGCCCAGAGAGCTTGAGTACGGCTTGCCTGGTGGCTCTTCCCGCCATTTTTCTCCGCCTGACGCTCCTCCAGGATTTTAAAACCCGTGGGTGGATTGGTCAACTGTGCGCTTGCGCACCTTCCTCCTTTCCACAGTGTGGAGGCTCTTTGCAGTGTTCTGTGCATCTGTTCCCACTCTTTCCCCGGTGTAGTCGGTGGCCATTAGATGACAGTACTCTGCACAAGAGATCAGTTGATATACTGAGATGTTGCTTCTTTTTTCTACCCTTACCTTGTGCATAATCTATATTATTCCCTTGTGCTATTTTCAGTATTAAAGTATAATTTCAAGCCAAATTTTGAGGCTTTTAGAAAATGGTTCTTTGGGGCTGTAGATATGGACTTTCTTGGTATTTTGCCTATGGCAGTGTAGAAAGGACACAGGTCTGAGTCAAGAGGATAGGAAGCCTGTAATCTTGGACAAGTTCCTTTCTACAGTGACAGTTACTTCCCTGTGTATGCTAAGGAATTGGTTTAGGTACTCTCTGGAGATCATTTCTGCCTTCTGGCACTTTCTTCCCTTCACTCTCTTCTTTAGTACTAGGGATTGAACCAGGAGTGCTATACCACTGGCTACATCCCCAGTCCTTTTTCATTTTGAGACAAGGTTTGGCTAAGTTGCTGAGACTGTTCTCAAACTCATGATTCTCGTGTTTTAGCCTCCTGAGTCACTGGGATTACAGGCTTGTGCCATCTGTGGCCCTTCTGGCAATTTCTAAGAAAACATAGGTCTCCAAGAAACTAACTATCTAATGGAGAAGATAGACCAGAAACAACAATCCTAGGAGAAGGTGACCTTTCCAAGGACATAGGATGCCTTTCTTTGACCCATCTCTCAACAAACAAGAACTGAATACTTACAATGTACCCCCGCTAACACTAGTGATATGAAGAGTCAGGGAGAAGGGAGTCACATTTCCTTCCCTTTAGGGATCCTGTCCTTGCAGGAGGGATAATATTGATGGAGAGACAATATTGATCAAAGAATCACACAAATCAATGTATAGAACTCTAATAATTGGTGATTTCTTTGTGGCCTGAAGGAAGAGCTGAATACTTGTGCTCCTCAACTTTTGATGGGGTCACATCCTGATGACCCCAAGGTAAATTGAAGATACCCTACATTAAAATATATTTACTATGCATAACCTACAGAACATCCTAGCTTAGCAAGGCAGACCACTGTAGAGTGTTGGTTGTTTCCCCTGGTTATCCCTTGGCTGCCTGGGAGCTGTGACTCACTGCTGCTGCCCAGCATCTCAAAAGAATATCTTACTGCATATGGCTCAGGAAAAAATCAAAACTGGATGTATGGTTTCTACTCAATGCATTTCACATTTGACCATTGTAAAGTTGAAAAATGGTTAAGTCAGAGACTGTACTGAGGACTTAAGGATGCAAAATGAAGTTAGGAGGAAAAGTCAAGGGAAGAACATCTGCAAGAACTTGAGATGGACAGAGGAGCAGTGGTTGAGGAATTAAAGAGCAGTGAGATCAAAGTATAAATAATGTGAGCATTCTTTGTAGAGATATGAGTGTTTATTACAGTACCATCTTTGGACAGTAACGTGGTGCTCCTTTTTCCGGCTGTGTTTCTAAACTTCCATTGTCGATTGTCTTCTTCAGGGCGCCCTTTGAGCATCAGCTCGGATTGTGTGGTAGGGCCTGAGTACCTGGAGAGAGAGCCTTCCAAGCTGTACCCTGGCTGCTCCACCCTGCACTCTTATCGCCCGTTCCCACTGGGCTACCAGGATGCATCTCCGGCCCCGGGGATCCCCCCGCAGCGGGGCTTCCGGCATGTCTCCTGCAGCCACTACCATGGAGGTGGCTTGGTGAGTCTCAGCCCTGATTCCATTCCAGAGTCCTCCTTACCCCAGTTGCTCTTGCTGCCTTTGTGGGTCCCCAGTTCTAGGAAGCTAGTTGTCATAAATGGTGTGCCTCTACTAGGAGGTGTGCATCACTGGACCTAGGGCAGTGGCATGTGCTTTTCAGAGCAAGGAAGACCAGGGGTGACCACTTGCCTTGACTAAGACATGCAGAAATACCAGTTTCCTAAGGCTACAAAGCTAATGGCAAAGCCAGTACCAGATATAGGTCCCCTGCCCACAGGTATAGCACATTTGAGACTGCATGGGGCTTTCAGGAAGAGGTGGCATTTGAGGTGAGTCATGAAAAATACAGAAACCTTCTCCCAAGCACCTGTTGCCTTAGGAAACCCTTGTAGAAAATGAATGAAATTCAGTCCTTTTCCAAGATTAATGATAGGTTACTAACTGGTGTCCTCCTTAAGCTTGACATTTGGAATACAGGGTGTGTAGAAAGTCAGGTCACCCCTGTTATGTGGAATAAGAGGCAGGAGCAACCAAGTTTGTGGCCTTGCATACCAACTCTGCAGCCCAGAATAGTTAAAATCCCTCTCTATGGCAGCCTCTGAACGTCATTAGGATTGCAGAACAGAGGAGGGTAGGTGACTAGCTCCTGATTTTGGCCCCATAAAGCTGGACCTGTGGACCAGGTTGGCACAAATACAGAACGAGTTCATGGAAACAGGGAACACCATGGCCTTTGCCTCCCAGCTCAGAGCTTAAAGCCTAATAACATAGACCATAAGTATCTGCAAAGATATTTTTTGAAGTAGAGGGTAGAAAGGAGAGAGGATTTCTTTGTTTACTATGGAAAGGAATGAAGAAGAAAGACAAAAGCTTGGTATTTACATAATGGAAGTCATAAGGCAGAGTGTGGGACATGGTCCATAGTATCCAGCTGTGTGCAGCCAGGTCAGGCACATGGGGTGCTAGTCTTCATTCCTGCTTCAGTCCAGCAGCATCTCTTCTGTCTGTTTTAGATACTGTACATTTTTACTTATAAATCATTTTCCATTGATTCAAGGGAAAAATGTTTGAAAACCACTGGTCTTGATAATTTCCAGGGTGCCTACTGACCCTATGTGAACCTTCAAGGTAGGTGTTTTTACCTCTTTGTGGAGTCAAGGGAAAGGGTTCAGAAAAGTTAAGTTTTTGTCCAGCATCACAGGACTGGTAAATGAGGGACTGCTACTCAGATGATGCAGCTGGTTGGTGATTCACCCAGGACACCTGCCACAGTTGCCCTGACTCTAGAGCCCAGGTGCTTTCAACTGCCCATGTGTCTGCCACAGAGGTGGAAGGAGGCCTGACCCTTGACTCTCACACTACTTTTGGCTGTCCAACCTGAGAGATGTGGGTGCTGCCTCTGGACACTCCATCAGAGCCTAGAGAGAGCAGGGTGTCCCTAGCCTCCACACAAAGAGGGGCCGCGGCCAAGCAGAGCTGTGCCGTCTGCTCACACAGAATCCTGGAGCCTGGCATCCAGGACAGGACTCTGATTGACAGGTCTGCCAGACAGCCTTTGTTAAGAGTGTGAGCTCAGTCAGTTTATCTGGTTCGAGCTGCTGCTACAGGCCCCAGGCAGGAGCTGTGATCCAGGGGGAGACTTGGCTGAGCAGCTTGGAATTAAAGCACTAATAATCCCCCTCCCTCCCTTCACGTCTGGAGAAGGATCAGGCATTTATTTGGGAGGCAGTTTCAAACCCAAGAGTCTGTGGATTACTTTTACTTATTGCTGTCTGCACTTGCTGAGACACTCTCCCAGGGACATTGTTTTCCCTATCCCTGCCCACCTGCTGGTTCTGTGCTTCCTCTAGTCTCCTAGAGACTCCTAGAGAGCACAGGATCTAGTTGGACAAACCTAGGGTGCCACCCTTCCTTGGCCCTTTACCAGCCATACTCCCTGGGGAGGTTTCCTAATCTCTGAGCACCCCACTTAAGTTCTTTGGCTGTCAAAGGGTGGTGGGAGTACTTGTACCATGAACAGGTTAAATAAGATATGCTTAGTACAGGGTCTGGCACATGGTAGGTGCTTTATTTATAGCAGGGACTTTCTTTTTCCTTGTGGTCAAATTAAATTAGGAAATTTTGGCTTAATGTAAGGAGATTCTTTTGTTACATGCCCCCCCACCACCACCAGGGATTGACCCCTGGGGCACTTAACTACTGAACCATATCACTAGCCACCCCCCCCACGCCTTTTTTTTTGAGACAGCGTCTCACTAAAGTTGCTGAGAGCTTCACTAAGTTGCTGAGGCTGACCTCAAACTTGAATTCTTCTGCCTCAGCCTCCTGAGTGGCTGGGATTACAGGCATGCCCCACTGTGTCCAGCAGTTTAAGGAGATTCTTACAACTACTCAGAGCAAGAATATACTTAAATACATTCACACGTGGCCCTCCCGTGTGAAGAGCCTTAGGTGGGGCTTGTCAAACTTGACTAAAACAGTGCCTTACAGACTCAGGGTCCCTGAATCATAACTCAGGATGTGCTGCTCTGAAGTGTGCATAGAGAAGAAGACAATAAGAACTACCTTTAGAATGCATTAGTTTCTTCCTACACTGCCATCTTCCTGGGGAGCTGTGTATTGCCCCTCCGCATCCTCTTACTGAGCCTGGGGGCTATAGGATGGGCTCAGCTTCCGCCTAATGAAAGTGGAGCAGAAGCACGGCAGAGGTGTTCAGTGTGGCTCCTTGCCTGAGTCCCCCAGCTTCCCTTACCTCAGGAACAACTGGGCTACACCCAGGTTGCTGAGAACCTTCCCTCAAAGACCCTCCTGACACTTGGGTGACAGCCATTACATGTGTCAGGCAAGGGGACCTTCAGACCTTTCTATAATACTGTGGTCAGCTGAGTGGGCTGTGGGTTCACAGACTTGGGATCCAGTTCTGCCTTTGCCACTGACTAGCTCTGTGACCCTGGCCCTGTAGCATCCTGTTTTTCACTAGTGTGGCCGGAATGGTAACAGAACCTTCTAGGGGTGTGTAGGGATCTCAGTGTGATACCCCTGACACATACAGAAGGGCTTAGTCGGTGCTGCGCTCAGCTGGTCCTCAGGTTTATGTGAGATGTGCCTGTATTCCCTCTTGCCTTCAATCAGTAGAAAGGTATTTGCTGAACACCCTGTTCCAAGTGCCCTATGCTGAGTGTCTTGGATCACAGAGTTGTGTGCCCATGGGAATCCCTCCTGGCTAATCAGCTCTCTGCCTCTGCTGTGTGTGCCATGCAGGTGTCGGAACCAGTGGGAGACTTCCAGCCAAGCTACTACCTGCCTCCGCCACCGCCACCACCTCCACCACAGCCGCAGTTCCTCCCACCAGGCTTCCTCTCTGCGCTGCACTTCCTCCCACCTCCGCCACCGCCACCGCCACCACCAACTTTCTCACTCACTCTCCTTTCTGATACCGACAAGGAGAGCACTGGTAAGTGAGCACTAGTCTTCCTGCTTCTAGAAGAGCCAGAAAACTAGAGGAAGAAGAGGAAACTGTTGAAGTGGGCGTGGGGAGAAGTGACGTGGGATATAGGATTTAAACTTTGCTGGGCCTTGAAATAAGTTCTTTCCCATGCTCCTTCCCAGTCTCCACAGCATGCGTCTAAGGGAGTTGGGAATGGGATTCCCCAGGTGAAGAAACTGAGGTTCTTGTGTCAGAGTGGGATCTGAGCAGGGCTCTTTCTGGCTCTAAGTCCAGTGCCAATTCCTTACCTAATGAGCACCGTAGGCAGGGTGCAGCGAATGTGTGCCCATGATACCTTCAGCAAGTCAGAGGAGTTGGGCCTCTTGGCTGAGGTAGGACCTGTGCAGAGATAGCAGAGACTGAACCTGGTGTGCAGCAGGAGCCACTGTGGGGAGACCCAGACAAGCGCTAAGAGCCACAGCTCTGTGCAGGGAGACCTGGGTGCTTGGCCCCTCCTCTCACTATAACATGGTCCCTGGGAGGGTCCACTGATCATTTGGATTCGAAAATGCTTTGAGATTTCTTTTGAGAGCCCTTGACCCTTTAATGGTTCTGGGACTTTCTTCCTTTCAATCTTCCCTGAGCCCTCCTGTAGTTTGAAAAGACTGGCAAACTCAAGGAGGTCTTAAAATGACTGTCAAAACCTTCTTGTGAGCTGGGTGAGTCTGGCGCTGTTCTCTCCACGTCACTGAAGAGGAAACAGGCTTGTTGCCTGCTCTGTGTGCGTGTTGCCTAGTTATATGAGCTGGTACCGAATGGCCTGAAGCTTGCTGGCCAGTGCAGCTGGTCTGGGCCAGTGTGTTTGTTCCTTGGTACCTCAGTTTCTACATTTGCAAGAGTGACTAGTAATGGTCCCTACTTCACAAGATTATTGTGGGGCTGGAGCAGAACCTAAAACCATGAAGGCATTAGTGACAGTTAGCTGTCACTTATTGTCTTATCTAGGCTCCATGCCACCATTGCAAGGTAGGTGTGTCATTTTATAGAAGGGTTGGCTGAGGTTAGGAGCTGTGGAAGAACCCTGCTTAACCACCCAACTTGTGAGGGACAGAGCTGGAGTTGGAACTGGACTGTACCATGGCCAGGGTTAATGTGCCAGTCTCCCTGCATAGCAAATTAAGGGCAGACTCACTCTCCGGAGGGATGAGAAAACCTGCTTCTGAGAGTGGGTAATTCTGCCCTCTTCTAAATCTTGTTGCCTTTTTTGTCCTTCACAGATGACCAGGATGCAGAGGTGCCTTGTGAGCCCAGTCAGCCCTCATCTCAGGAGCAGTCTGACTAAGCCCCAGGCCAACCTCCAGACCAGCAGGGGGTGTCAGGGGTGTGCCAGCAATGATTTTCTTGTCTGTTTTCAGTGTTGTTTAGGGAGGAAGGGTATTGATAGGTAAGGTGCCATCACTGTAAGGTGGCAGCTAATTTGCATTGTAAGACAGGAGGAAGAAGAGTGATTTCTAAGGTTCTCTTGATCCTGAGCTGTGGGGTTAAGAGGGGTGTGGAGGAGGTTATTGCCAGGGGGAGGGTCAGGGCTCTGAGGAGTAGGGGCTCGTGTTTAGGAAGCTCATGTTTAGAAATGAATTTAACCGTCCTGGGTTGCGTTGTTTATCGTGTCATCCCCAGAGGCGGCCTTTGATTTCCTCAGGCCCCACTCAGGACAGAAGGTGCCATCTATTTCAGCCTTTTGTTACCTTTACCTGGTCCCCAGGACTGGGGCACTGCAGACATCAGGCATCCAGCCCATCTGGGTGGCTGATGCAAGCAGCCAGGGCCGGGGCGTTGACAGCAGGTTCTGCAGCGTCCCACCTTTGCCTGGCTACTGCCCCTGGCCCCTTCTTCGGGGGTTTTGCTTGTAAGTGTCCTGACCACTGGTAGCTTCACTCCCCCTCCATAGAGTTTCAGCCTTTATAGGCATCATTTCTGGTTTTAAAAAAATCTGTTAAAAGTTTGACTACTGGATGTTTCTCGAGTAGGCAGCTCAGAGCACTCACGTGGTTCTCAGGAGTGGTGCAGCTGAATTGTCTAGGGCGTCAGCAGTTTCTTCTCTGGGGACAGTTGGCTGTTGAAATAAAATAAGCAGTGGAAATCCCTGTGGAAGGTTTTTTTTCTCTCTCTAAACCTCATGGGAGGCTGTGTTAGGCAGAAGACTGGGCAGGAGGTGTATGTTCTGTTGATGGCCTGTCACTGGCTTAGGCAAGTGCCTCCCTAGTCTGCCTCCGCCTTTCTTGACCTTAGTTATCAGTGGGAAAGTGGGCAGGCTGGTAGATTTCTCTCCTTTATTATTACTGTTATGATTTCAAACAGGGAAGACCTTTTAAAGAAATCTGATATAAACACACCAAAAGTAAAAATTTCTTTACATTTCCCTTCTCCAGGTCTTATCATGGTCCCTACAAAGGGACATGGTCTTAAAAACAGAACTTAATCTCGTTCTCCTATGTTGGTCCTAACCCTCTTCCCTCAGTTTCATTTGTTCCTTTATTTAGAAAACATCCTGTGCTCAGCTGGTTTCAGGACCTGGCAGTCTCCAGCTCTGCCCATGAGGAACATGGCATCTAGTGGGAAAGACAGACATTCTGAGGGCATCAATACAAAACAGCAAGGTGGAGGGGCCACGGGCATGGTCAGAGAAAGCCTTCTGGTGGAGCTGAGGTCTTAACCACATCTTAAAGGGCAAGAATGAGGTAAAGAGGAAAGAGATGGGTACTCACAGCAGGAGGGAGCTGGAGCCAAGCATTCCAGGGTGAGGGGCAGGGGAGGGCTGGCACACAGGAGAATAGGCTGATGACCTTGATGTCATTTGTGGGCAGGGGCATCCAAGCATCCTCCCAGGTCCTAAAGAGGATCCTGAGAAGTACTACTATGAGCTATTCTGTCAGCACCAATGTGGTGGTGGGGTGGAGGGCTGGGGTCCATTCTGTTGGAAGGCACTGGGTCAGGTACTATCATGGGAATTCTTCAGACAGTGCTTTACAGACAAAGTCCTTTCAGCCAGAGAAAGGCGGGCCTGTGGAGCCCTTAGGTCAGCACAGGCTTCAGCCTGGCCTGATGATGCAGTGATCCTGTATAGCCTGACTTGGGGGCTGAAGCTGTCTGCTTTCCGAGTGCTGGTCCCCCTGGTTATGTTGTCAGGACCCTTGGAGGGTGGGAGAAGGCCTGCCTTTGGGTTCTATATGGCCTCTCTGTCCTAATTGAACCCCAGACCTGTCAGTACAGCAGGTGGCTATACACTCTCTACATAGCAAGGGACTCTGTCAGTGACCCTACTTTTTAATTACACTGTTTTCTTAGGCTCCACATTTTTCATCCAGGCTGCATTCATCAATAAAGCTGTTTTCCCATTTATGATCAACACACAGAAGTGTGAGACAGTCATTGACCACATAGACTGTACCATTCCAGACCAGCGCAAGGAAATAGGTGTTTAGGAGGGATTTGGGAAGGGGAAGCTTTGGCCTTCTGAGAAGAATGCTGTCTGATGTAGGGCCCCCTCCCAAGGGCTCTGAGAAGGAGAGGGCTTCTCAGTTCTATAGGTCTGTGATCTAAGGAACCTCCAGAAATGGCTCAGCATTTTTGCTGCAGCCTTGGGTGCCCACTGGGGTAAAAAGACTGGGGTAGGAGCCTGCCCTTGTGCTGGCCTACTGGTTTCAGGATAGAAGGCCTGTGATCCCCTGGGTGTGGGCACCCTAGCTACCCTATCCTGCTCTTGTGGGTTTACCATGGTTACCCACCTGGCTGTGTCAATGGACCTCTGTACTCCAGGCAGTCCAACCCATGCTCCCAGAGCGTCCCGCTCCTCTAGCAGCAACAGCACAAGCATTGGAAGACCAGATGTGTTCAGGTTGGTGCCCTACTCACAAGCCTTCTGTGGCTTCCTGCTGATCTTAGAATAAGGACCAAACAGCCTCAAGGGGACTTAGCTGCCTACTTCCCCAGGCTCTCCCTCACTGGCTGGCCCAGCCTAGGTCCTGGAGAATGGTCAGACAGGTTCAGGCAGGAAAGGGTGGAAAGTGGAGAGACGAGCGTCCATGGCATACTGCTCATCCCAAACTGCTCATCCCAGCTTTACCTCTAAGCCAGAATGTTTTGGAAGGCTGCCCGCCGTCGTCCCCCACGCTGGATGCACTAGCAGGGCGCTGCCGGGAGAGGGCGCAGCGGCAGCTAGAGGTGTAGCCTGTTGCCTAGCAACCTCCCCCCTATAAGGTTGCTGCGGCAGATCACCGAGCGAGGCGGGGGAGCTAGGTCCATGAAGCGCTCCGCAGAGAATTGGGGGTTCTCTGGGAAATAAAAATAAGGAGCCTCTAGGCTGTGCTGTGTGATCGCCAACTTACCAGCAAATGGTCTTGCGCAGCCTTTGCTGTGAAATCTATGCCTTCCTTTGTCTTCTGATGGCACCCAGGGCATAGCCCCTGCTTTCTTTCCTTTATGCCTTTTGCGCAAGGGGAATCCTCTGCCTAGACTACTTCCGGCTTCCGCTGGTCATCTGTTATCCTCGCAGACTTATTCCAGCGTCCCCTTCTCCGGGAATCCGGCCCGAACCCCTCAGGGTCCCCAGCCTGCCGAGCCCTCTGCAGCCTTCTATCACTTAAGTAGGTGTTCCCCTCCAAGGCCGTGAGCTTCCTGGAGGCAGTGGCAAGGTTGCATTCCTGGTTCCCCGTGTAGGGCTTGACATTGGTTAGGCCAGTAGTTAGAGAGTGCTGGTTACGAAAGAATGGGTGAGCGGGCTGGGGTTGTGGCTCAGTGGTAGAGTGCTTGCCTGGCATGGTGTGAGGTATACTGGGTTCAATCCTCAGTATCGCGTATAAATAAATAAAGGTCCAACAACTAGAAAAAAATTTTTAAAATAATGGGTGAATTTCAGGAGGGATGAAGAGGCCAGGAGGAGGAGCAGGGTCTCCAAAAACCCTGGGCATCTGTGGACTCTGGGATGCAGGTTTGAGTCATTCTACCTTTGCCACCCAGTGTGGCCAGGAGCTTACACAGGGATCAGAGGAACAATAGGCCCTCATTGATATGTCAAGCACTGTACTCCCCTCATTTAACCACCATCACAACAGTTACCATCCCTAGTTTAGGGAAAGTGAAGCATGGGGGGAGGGAGTGATTTGTCTACCATCAGTTTGTGTCGGAGCCCTAAGTATGGCTGAGGTGAGTAGAAGGCAACATTCATCCCTGGGTGCCAGTAATAGTGTTTGTTTGTTTGTTTTTTATAATTTATTTAAATGCATTTCAAGTCATAGCACATATATAGAGCTCAATTTTTCCATTTCTCTGGTTACAAACCAGATAGAGTCACACCATTTGTGTCTTCATACATGCACCAAGGGTAGTAATAATGCTCTCAATCAACCATCTTTACTATACCCATTCCTCTTTCCCTCCCCCCACCTCCCCTCTGCCGCATCCAGAATTCCTCCATTTCTCCTGTTCCCCATTCCCACCCCCCTTATGTATCAGCATCCACTAATCAGAGAAAACATTCGGCATTTGGTTTTTTGGGATTGGCTTACTTCACTTAGCATAATGTTCTCCAATTCCATCCATTTGCCTGCAAATGCCATAATTTTATTCTCTTTTATTGCTGAATAATATTCCATTGTGTATATGTACCACAGTTTCTTTATCCATTCATCTATTGAAGGGCATCTGGGTTGCTTCCACAGTTTTGCAATTG